>UZAN01045958.1:17245-30684 GCA_900618425.1 Echinostoma caproni
AGAGACGATCCAGAGAGGGAACAGGCTTACGATTATTTGATACCCCGAGTCACATTTATCTGACAAGGCGTTTAACTTTGATCTGCGTTTTATCTCACTGATTTTCTGAGTCCCCTGTTCTTTCGCCGGGCCTATTCAATAAAGAACTCAAACTTAAGTCCAGATCATTTAAGGCTCCTTCAGTACACAGCCGTATTTCACATGAGCACCACTACGTACGCATTCGACCATCCGTTGTTATTGATCATCGAATCACGTGATGTAATTGGTCCTAACAGACATTGAGCGATTTCCTTCCAGACCCTTTTGTCACTGAGCCAGCTTGACCTAGGTTCGGGCCATCTTGATTGATGTACTCCTCGCATGAAACCGTTCATCCGGTCCCGATCAGCGTACTGTTTTGTGCTAGAAGCAGATCAAGGCAAAGCATGAAAATCATGTTCCTGTACGGTTTCACTTGAATTTTCACAGTGCCTAAAAGTTGAAGCTAATTATTTTCTTCTTCGTTCGCCTGAGCTCAATAGACACACACGCGCACCGAGGCATACTGCTGTAAAAGATCCAAGCTAGATTTTTTTCAAACCCAGATCAAACCCTACAATCGATCTGTACAAAAGTTTAGTCCAACCAAAGTATTTAACATTTAAGCATTGAAATCGGTATTCTGGTATTACGATTGATAACTTCCTTGAGCAGAATTGTTCCTCGTTTGACATTTTTGACTCACTTGGTTGTTGAATACTCACTTATCGAGGTGGACAAAGCGATTGATTGTCTTGAATAGGAGATTGCAAGCAAAAATATAAACGTGTGCACTTTTCAGCGTTGTCATATTTACTATCCCATAGGCCGTCATTACGATGAACGGAAAACGGACCACTCATTTGAATAATAATATGCAATTCCACGCAGACCACAATCTAGTATTGCCAGTTGATGTAGAAAAAGCACCCCGGGTCACAAATAATCCTTTATCACTATACTGCATAATCGATGCAATCTATCCTTTCCCGATATCATACCAGTGGTGATATAAATAGTCCGATCCGTCTAGGGTCGTACTTTTCATAGTCACAATCCCCGCCATCCAAGTGTCCATCACGATTGATTTTCGGCTCCCGTGTAATCAGTGCTGCACTTTACGCTCAGTCCTGTAGGAACCGTCTGCCTCATGTTTTTGTATTTTATTAGCCGGGAATGGGGTTCGTATAACCACCCACACCCCACCCCATGCCCGAGTCCTTCCGGACAGTTCCTGTTGGAATTCATAAACTAAGCACCAATTTACCTAAATTAGCACTGACTGTTCTGTTCGCCGGGGAACAGTTTATTCGAAGATTGGTTTCATTCGGTCAGAACACTTGGATGGTTATGCCATTTTGCAACCACGCCCTAACTGGTAGTAGTAATTAGGTAACAATGCATCGTCAGTAAAGTCAAAGTCAAAGTTTTATTATGGGCATTACTTACAAGCAGATGCTTTTCTTGTCCCATAGGGTGTTAAAACGAGTTGAACTGTAACAGTGATGAACAAAATTCCATATGCTGCAGTTGGTTGTTTTGTGTTCTCATGGATGTTGGAATGCAATGTTTATTAATGATTCGTCAAGTATTACCTTGAAAGAATCAATCGTCTCGGCACATGCAACATGAGATGGTAGAGAATTCCAGGCAGTGCACACTCTGACGGCAAAGGAATGGCGTCGGCAGTCCAGTCGAGATTTTTGGAGTACCAACTTGAATGGATGTCCCCGCAGATGAACGTTTGATGACAACGTCAGAAGTCGGCGACAAGGGTGGTTTGGGCTGTGTAATATTTGGTACACCAAAATCAAGTCTCCTCGAATCCGGCGATACTGAGCAGAGCATAGATCCAACGACTGCATTCTCCCCATGTACTAATCATGATAGAGTCATCTGACCATCTTCGTGGCGAGCCTTTGTGGACGTTCCAAAATCTTATGACCACGTCGTAACCATGGGTTCCAAGTTTGGATGGCATTTTCAATATGCGGCCGGATGTATGCTGACAACAGACGCGAGAATAACGATGGTTCAAAACGACCGAAAACACGTTTAAATAGACCGAAATGTTTGAGTGCGGTTGATGACGCCCTGGTGCAGTTATCAGAACAGCTCAGGTCTTTGTGGACTATAACACACAAGTCCTTCTCTGTTGATGCATGAGGCAGTAGTTCATTTCCGAGGAAATAAGGAAACCGCCCATGGTGGCGTAGCGAAATCACCTTGCATTTGGAGACGTTAAATTGGATGTCCTTCTCAATAGACCATTTGTGAGTTGCATTCAGTGTTTCTTGGAGTTCCAGCAAACCCCAATTTCTGTCACTGTCTTCCAGATTTTCACGTCGTCTGCAAACAATAATGTTTTTGCTTCTAAGACATTCGTTAGGTCGTTTATGAACAACAGAAAAAGTCGTGGACCAAGCACAGAACCCTGGGGGACTCCGCGAGAAACAGCGATAGGGGCGGACAGTGAATTAGAGACTCGAACCGACATAGTCCGTTGTTGGAGAAACACAGCAATCCAATCAAGCGCGCGGCCTCTGACACCAAAATTGTACAGCTTATAGAGCAGTATTTCGTGGTTCACTCGATCGAACGCTTTGGAGAAGTCCAGGTAAACCACATAAACGCTTATGCGCAACTGGTTGAATGTTTACAGTCTCCACTTGCGACAACACTGCGGTCTCGTGGCATTGTGGAAAACGGCAAAAATGACGGGCCGACGCATGTTGCTATATGAATCCCTCTCTCTCAGTATATATATATATTTCAAGAGAGAATGGAGGCGTACACTGAGTTGTAAAATGTTTATTGTAACGTTTCGATCCAAACTAGGACTCGTCGTCAAACGTAAATGAAATGAGTGAAATATATATATGATGACTGCTGGCTTCAAGCAGCTCTACTCCTCTACAAGCGTGTAGTCACCCGCCTGGTAGTACCAGGGTTAGAGCAGCAATGCAGAAAATCGAACGACGCCATAAACGTCTCTCTTTGTTCGATGATTCATTCAATCGCTAATATATTACACATTACATGTTTGATGAGAAAAGAATCAATACAGAATGAGAAGAAAAATAAAATAACATTTCGGATCACTCGGCGGATAGCGCTCACATGTATTGGGTCAGGTCATTAACGGGAATGACTGTGTCCTGTGGGGTGTCGGCCATGAAGGACCGAACGGTTTTACGATTTGATTCGGCGGATTCCGAACGCTTCCACTGTGACCCAGATACTACTCATAAACCCTTGGGATCGACAAATGCGAACGGAATGGACGGTTGAAGCGCCTCGGCCGCATTAACCATGTTGTTTGACTCCACTAGATGTCAAACGATCGAACTATTAATGATAGACCTGGTCAACCCATTATCGAACCAAACACGATAGTGCACGCGGACTAAATCAGATAAACGCCTGTCCTTGTGGCCAATAAACCTTGCTACACACGAACAGCTAGGTGGGTGAGTATATACAGAAAGAGACCGCAGAAACAGGCAATTATTCTTTAGGTTAAAGACATAAGCGCGGTTGCTCCCGAATGCCTCAGTATGGTTGGGGGTGGGGGTATCGGGTTGTTGCTATTTACCTCTTCCTAGCACCTCTCCAAAGATCCTATACGACCAAGCGTCTCAAATAGGCTCTGCTATGGAAGCCTGACTCATAACCTTCCGGTGGTGGAGGTGTTTTCCCACCGAAGTAAGGGGAAAACAAGCCAACATCAGAGGCTGTAAACGGATCGGTGAACCACTGACAGCTCACCGAGGAGAATTGGCTAAAAATCTGATTCGAAGTCAACCAAGGACAGGCGTACGAACCACACTCACTCAGAGCTTCCTGATCCTGGTAGTGGGCACCGGCTCCATTCGAAATCGAGATGTATTGGACACCTTAGACATTTGACCCCGTCCGAAGAGCGAATGATCCGATGAGCTGGACACTGGCTCCCAACGGATCGCGCTCCATTGCCTTGCAACTCAGGCCTTGGCTAGCCGAAGGCTATGGTCGTGAATTCACTCAGAAAATTCACCTGCCTCAACCTGGCACTATTCCGCCAATAAACAAATCATGGAACTTTGTCCCTTGTTTCATAAAGATTATTGGATTATGATTTGTTTGGCACAGTCTGGGTTCATACGTCTGTGAAATACATACAGTTTATGAAATAAGCCTAGGGTGGTCAAGCTAAGACCTGGCACGAGGATATGAAGACACCAACTAGGAGTCTGGGACATATGGCTCTCGTTAGGCTCCCTGGATGGGGCTTAGGGATGACAGTAATCGATGGTCAGAGATACTTATTGATGTGGCTGCGTGACGCAAACAGTGGCGTTCCAGCACATTCTCAATTTCTCTGCAACATTATTCCAATGGAATTTCCAATTTTCTCTTCGATTCCAGTTTCAACCTTCCTGTCTTTCTCCTACAGCTCATCCAAATGGACGGTGAAAAGAGAGCAACCAAAACCGGCGCACGCTAGTGCATGGTTAATGGCTGTTCGAACTGAACTGAACTGAAATGCCTACAATACACCAGAAGTGTGAATTCGATTATACTGCCTTCTAACTCCCTAATGAAGATTCTGCTCAAATACGGCTAAAAAATCTGGTGATCCCACTGATTTCGTAAACGTTTGCAATATCGGACATTTGGTGACACATATGTGAAGTACAGATTAAGAGTCCCATCATGTGACCAAAGCAAGCTGATCAAGTGTACATGACATGAAGCTGTTCACCATGTGACCGAAACCGTACTCACTACTCGCGGTCATCTGAATATCGATGCTATTTATCAGCTTTGCATAGAAACACAACCGCTCTACATTAGATGCCGCTTTTCCCCTAGTTCACTAGTTCATCTGCAATTCACTAAAGGAGAAAGCCGAATATGTGCACTGCGCATTTTTTGACTCTTGTTCCGCTTTTGACTCGGTGCCTTGTTCCCTTTTAGCTAACAAGTTCCAATCGTTTGGTTGTTTCACTTCTCTTCTTGAATGTCTTGGTGATTCCTTTTCGCAAAGATAACAATATGTTAATTTGGGAAGAAGACACTCAACAGTATCACTCAATAGTTCAGTGTACTTCAAGATGCTGTGTTATCAACCTATCTTTTCGTGACTCATATCAGTGACTTACCTATTACTCTCCCTGTACGACATTTTAAGTATCCTGATTATATCGCCATTTCTATTCCCACATCTAACCAACAGAGCTGGCTATATATATCAAGCATATCCCACCTCGTTATGTATTCCACTTTATCCGGTCTTAAATTGTAGTCTCGAAAAATGCCTTGAGTGTATTTTTACTTTAAACCGTTCCCCACCTCCCTCGGACAGTGTACAGATTCAGGGAAAGCCAATGAGCAGGTTCAGTCATGTGAAGTTCTTAGGTGTCACACTTGAAAGTAACCTTCACTGGTCTTTACATACCCAAACGTTTGCTCACAAGCTGAAAGTTCTCGCCTTTCAGATAAGAAGACTGCGCCACTTCTGTTCTGATTTGTCGATGATAAGAGCTTTTGTTCAACAATGTGTTCTGCCTATATCCCTTTATTGCGCCCCTGTGATTTTCCCTGGTTTTCTGAACTCCGATTTCAAGTTGCGGGGGGCGTGGCCTCTCCATGATCAGCCGTGTTTCCCAAGTTCTGTTATCCGTTCTGGTTGACGATATGTGTAATGCTCATAATGATGCGTGTTTGATGTTTGTTGACGATACTCTATCTGATTGCACCCATCCTTTACGCATTGACCTATGTGCATGTAAAACCCATCCCTCCACCCGTTCCAAATACAAACTCATCCCATCTCGGATATCTGCATACCTCGCCCAGATACTGACCGACAAGGAAAGTGTTTGTTCTCATTTTTCTAATCCATCACGTAGTTAATTCATATTTTTTCACTTTTTCACGTCCCAACTTGCCCCCTCCCTTTTAATCAGTATAGTGACGGTGGTCTATCATTGGTTGAAAGCTTGTATATAACTAATTGAAGCTTCAATACAATACAGACAAGTGCGCATACATGCGTGTGTTGTGCGAGTAACTCCAGCTTGCTCACGGAATGCTATGCTTTCCGCACGGATGAGGTTTTAGCCCATTTTGTGTCCATGTGAGTCGTGTTGCCTGATTGTCATATTTCTGAGCAGGTGATGCTGATTTCTCTGTGATGGTATAGTGTTTTTGCATCACTCACACCCTGGAACAAAACTGGTGACTTCCTGTTGCGCATCGCCGTTTTATACTACAAACCACAGTCCAGACCAGCAAAGCTTGCCGGGCATATGTACAAGCAGCTGAGAGGCGGAAGACCAAACAGGCAATTAACCGTGAATAGGTGGGCAGTGTATCGGAGAATAAGCGGTCGTAAATGACCAGTGTCAGTCACGGACGTGACGAGCATTCATTCGCTCGCGATGAAAAAACACGAATATTTATAGAAAGCATAGTGATGTGTGCAAAATCTGGTTCGTCACTAAATACCACAATGACCACAATCGTCACGTGGTGCTGAAGGCTGGAGTTAAGTAATCCCGAATTCCACACGGAGTTATCCCTGTGTGGGAGTGAGTTACCTAGAAGGAATAAGCATTAAAGTGCTATGACCTCGAGCCACCAAAAGGTACCTTAACGTGGTATGATGGCTTGCGCGCCTCAGTGACCCTGCGAGCTACACAGGATGGCTTCTCACAGCCGTAGATCCAATCATGCCTGAAAGGCCAACGGGTAGAGGTCAGACAAAACTCAGTTTCACAAAGCCAGCTGCTTGGGCACCTCCTGGCTTCCTTTTCTATTCACACCCGCCCCTGGAGAGGCCACTCCAGCAAATAAACACGATGAGGAGCAGTTTACCGGTCGAAAAATCCCCACTTGTCTCATTGGGTGTATGTGCCTAAGGGCTGATGCCGAGAAGCGGACCCATAATCAACGAACCAGCGAAAAACAAACTTAACTGAAATTCAAAGGCCTTGCGTGACAGGTATCCAGAAGCTCCCACACGGGTGCTTCGTTCCGTTGGGCTGAACACTTCGAATCGAATCGGTCGAATCCATCGACCCAACTGGGGATCGAATCCGGGACCTCAGTTTACATTACTTAGCAGTGATTTCATACGAACACAGTTAGCTTCGACTCGTGTTTATCGTAAGAAATATCTTAACACAGGTTTTCGTTGTAACAAACTCGGGTTGGTGGAATCCGCAGATTAGAGCGTGCTCCATATATTTGGCAGTTATCCTTTTAGGGTGGAGGAAATTGCGTGGAAGTTACCCAATGACAACGAAATAAGGTGTGAAGAACTGTACGGAGAACCAAGTCACCTGTCTTCTTGTCTTCTTGTCTTTCAGATTGAGATTGAACAGACACTGTACACGGCTGCTTGGCCATACTGCAGGATGTATCAGAGGACCAGCATCCAGCATCCAAGCTATCGATCCATATCAAGTCAAAATGATTGAAGTTATGCGTGCGTACAATTAAGCGAACGTACTATTGTTGTAGAATGTAATGAACTGAGGGAATAGCATGGAGTCGGGAGAAGAAGAACAGAGTTCTATAACGACACAGACCAAACAGACGGGTATAACGACCGATACAATGTTCAGACAAGCCGACAAGGTGACGAACAGCCCGAAATACGATCTACAGTTCACCATAAAGACGACGTCTGGATGTTCCAAACACCGAGCCATCGGTTGAAATGTCGTTCTCATGAATGACGAATATAATCAAAAGTGGATGTGGTTTTTTTCTGATTTTCATTAATACATTTTTCAGCCCACCGGCCCTCTCAATTTGTCTTACTATTTTTTGATACACTTGTGTGTGAGGCGAACCTCATAATCGCGAAGACCTGCAGTTTAGTAACGGGAACCGGTAACGTAAGCCCCGGGACTTGGCGTGGTGAACTACATAATCCCCGGCTAGGTCACGCGTGATATTGGACCGGACGCCAGCAACGCTGTCCACTACCAAAGTTGGATGGTGGTGCTTCAACCTTGTTGATTATTCTAGTCCAAATGCGTTACCTTTAACACAAACAGGTTCAATTCGTATTCAGAAAACAGTTCAATTTCCTTTGTACTATCGGGAGACGAATTACCTCATGCGATGCAGGGTGCCTGGATCAGATGGATGGACTTCGTTCACTTTCAACGATGAGGACTTGGCTTAGTTTTGGAGTCGACGAAACTCTTGTGCATGATACCCGAACGAAATCCAGAGGACGGATGTGAACCCGTCAACTTGTCGATTCACGAGAAAAAAANAAAAAAATAGGATCACAGAGGACTGGCCCTGATAAACATCGCTTCAAGGCTTCTCACTCTGTCGGTTGTTTGCTGTACACGCACTCTGCACGCTTGAGAACCAGGCCGGTTTAAGACTGGTTTAACTACATTTTCACCCCTGATCAAATTCTGTAACATTCCCTCTGTAGACTCGCTACTTCTATTTTCCTCGATCTAAAAACGATCTTCGACTCAGTCAACCGATTTGTACTCCAGTGCCGAGCCTCTTGGAAGCGGGTACCTAAGAATTTCATTTCTACATTCCGATCATTTTATTTAAACAGTTAAAACCATACTCCAGATTAAGGCTCTTTATCGCCTCAGTCAACCACGTAACTCGGTGTTTGTTAGGGCTGTTCTCTTTACTCTTCAGCTTTGAGATACGCATGGCTTTGGGGAAAGGTACTGACCACGTTCTCACTGGTCAACAACTGTGGATACGGACCACACTTTGTTACGAGCCAAATTTCCCTTAAGCCTGGCAAACAACTGCAAAAAGGCCACCGACAACGGACATTCGCGATACAGTGTCAGCGATTCATGCAAATCGGCCTTCGAAGCGGAGCTCTCCGATCACCTGTCAGTTCAACCACCAGTCGAAAGAGTCAATGAGCACTGGAAGCAAATCAAGGAAGCTATGCATATATCGATAAAAGAACGACGGACTCTGGAGCAGGCTCAAAACTCAAACAATCGATCTGGTGGAAATCGACCGACCTGCTGGACGCCCGCTGAACCCTTCCTCCTGATGCCATATATGACAGCGCGAAGTCCCTTAATCGCCAGCTCATCGACAGTCTGAGGAAAGACCGTGAGAAGTGGTGGGTAGGAAAATGTGTAGAGATGGAGAAAGCTGCGGCTATTGATAATAGTTGTAACCTTTTCCATCGAATTAGTAATACGGGCCCTAGGAAAATAGGCGTAAGTGAGGCAATTAAGGAATGCAATGCTGATTCACGATCAGCAATCCCGTCTTGACCGTTGGGCTGAACACTTCGAGGCTCAGTTCAACTGGCCCCCATCGACAGCTTATCTTTCACTCTCCGCCTCGACTGAAAAAATACTCCCAGTTGATGTTAGGAGGTTTCTCGGGAAATAAGGTATCTCAAAAGGCATAAGGCCTCTGGCCCAGATGGGCTGTTCCCATCAGCGCTTAAGGATGGAGGCTCAGCCTTAGTCTTGGAGTTGACAAAACTCTTGGGTTCAATATGGGAAAGGGACCAGGTTCCAACCGGACGATGTGAATCGGTCATCTTACCGATTTACATGTAAAGTGACAGATCCTTTTGTGAAAACCATAGAGGAATTAGTTTAATCAACATCGTCTCTAAACTTCTCGCTAGCATCATACTCCGTTGATTATCTACCGCGAGTGAACAGTGCACGCGTGATAACCAGGATAACCTGGTTTCAAACCTGGTCGAGGTTGTATCGACCACATCTTCCCTCTGAGCCAAATTCTGGAGCACCGGCATTCTTTTCGTAGACCCACCATCTCTGTCTTCCTGGATCTGAAAGCGGCTTTCGACTCAGTCGACCGCTCTAAACTCTAGCGCTGCCTTTTTCTGAAGGTGTGCCCGAGAAGTTCATTTCAATATTACGATCGCTTTATACCAATAGCCGAAGTCGAGTCCGGGCTTACGGCACCTTTTCGCCCGAGGTCACCACGGAAAGTGGTGTTCGTCAGGGTTGCCCTCTCTCTATTTTTTCTCTTTAACTTTGTTACATATTTGTTTATGAAAACAGCCCTATCCTCGTGCGAAGATAGTGGTATCGATTTGCTCCCAGATGGCAAGCTATCTGATCTGGAGTATGTAGACGATATTGGCCTGTTAAGTGAAGATCCAGGCAAGCTACAAGCTTTTCTGGATGGCCTGAGTGCCAGCGTATATATGTTCGGTATGCGGTTTGCACCTTCGGAGTATAAAATGTTACTACAAGACTGGGTTGGTCCAGCACCCAACCTCACCCTAAATGGGGAAGTAATAGAGCAAGTGGATAAGTTTTGTTATTGGAGCAGCTACATCTCACCCGGTGGAGGCATCACGGATGAAGTGTCAACTCGCATACAGAAGGCTCGGTTGGCATTTGCTAACTTGAGACATCTGTGGCGCCGTCGCGACATCCGGCTGTCTGTTAAGGGTCGAGTGTATGCTGCGACAGTTCGACCAGTCCTGCTTTACGGTTCTGAAACTTGGTCATTAAGGAAACAGGATAAAGACAGACTGTCGGGTTTTGAACACCGCTGTCTACGCAGCATTGCACGAATCTGGTGAGGTAGCCGAATGAGCAATGCTGAGGTTAGACGCAGAGTTTTGGATATCTGCGGTCGCCCACTGGAGCAAGAGGTCGACCTCCATAGATTACGTTGGTTGGGACATGTGTTACGCATATCACCAGATAGGTTACCACGACGAGCGATGTTCGCCGAAGCAGACACCGAGTGGAAAAAAGCCAAAGGTGGTCAAGCTAAGACCTGGAACGAGGGTATGAAAACCCTAACCATTAGACTCTATCATATAGGTCTCATTAGGCTCCCTGGCTGGGTACCTCGGGATGATCGTAACCGATGGTTAGAGACATTGAGTGATATGGCTGGGTGTCGCAACCAGTGGCGTTGGTTCGTCTTCTCTCTTCTCTTCTTCTCTTTGCAACTTTAGACCTCTGAACGTCTCCATTTTCTTTTCGACTCCACTTTCTACTTTTCTTTCTTCTCTTACGCTTTATCCAAATAGGCAGCCAAAAACAGCAACCAAAACCGGCGCGCGAATATGCGTGGTTAATGGTTGTTTAAACCGAAACTGAAACTGAATTTTTCTAATACACTTGGTAGTTAATTCATATTTTTGCACGTTTTGACTTCCCGACTTGCTCCCTCCCTTTTTGTCAGTATTGTGACTGTGGTCTATCATTGGTTGAAAGCTTGTATATAACTCATTAAAGCTTCAATACAATGCAATACAATACAATTAGAACATATGAATAAAGCGTTATTTGTTACTCGCGAACAAATGTATATTTATTCCATGATAGTGTTGGAGGGCTAGATTCGATTATATAATGGATTTTCTCGTGTACAGAACAAACGAAGTGTGAATCGGAAATCCAGGAGACACTCGACAGCCGTTTCGAGCTGACTTGAATCCATCGACCCAAATGAGGATCGAACCGTAGACCTCAGCAGTAAAACGCAATCGTACTACGCACTCGACCAAACCGGGGCAGCTGATCAAACAGTTTTTCGTTTTCCTTACACACGATGTATCACAGCCGATCTTTGCTAGCTTGTTTCTTTGCGTCCTGCAGGCGTTAAATTTCGCAACATTGATTCTCTTCATTCACAGTAAACAATGCATTCCATGTAGTTGTCAGTTACCGGAAAAGATAAGCAACACTTAATCTATGATCTTAACTCCGGGTTTTATAAATTTAATCTTTTTATTTCGTCCCTAAAATAACAGGAGATAATAATGGGTTGGAAATTCAAATTTAAAACAAAATCGAATCAAACTCTTTCTTTCCGTATGTAGAGCGTCACTCACAATTCGTATTAACATCTATGATGATAATGTCAATATCTTTGTTTCAGCTTGCAATCCACCATGTTATCCAATCCGGAGATAAACACACTGAGCGAAATGCTGCAGTCT
Source organism: Echinostoma caproni (assembly GCA_900618425.1). NCBI lineage: Eukaryota > Metazoa > Platyhelminthes > Trematoda > Plagiorchiida > Echinostomatidae > Echinostoma > Echinostoma caproni. The sequence goes on from UZAN01045958.1 coordinate 29,214, forward strand.
GGTTGTCGGTTAGATGGACGATCCCTAACTGAGTACCGTGAGATCAACTTCCGATTTCCGCGAGATCCAGATAATGATTATGACGGCTGCTGCATTGTCAAAATAGGAAGCACTTCGGTTATGGCTCGCGTGTCCGCGGAAGTTATCGAGCCTAAGCATTTTCGGCCGTCACAAGGAACGCTATTTGTGAATTTCGATGCCAGTTTGGTGCAACTTCCTCGTAGTAAGCATGTTCATCACGTATTTCTGTTGTAAATGCATCTTCATCAAAGCAAACCGAACTTCGCTTCTCGTTGCCAAGATCAAACGTTTTCAGTTTTTTTTAAATATTTTTCACAATCATGGACCATGCACCATCGTTCGCGGTTTTAATTACTTCCCTGTTTCGTCGACCCATACCGAATGAGTAAATGGACGAAATTAAAGCCAGATCGATGATGAAAATAAAGATGCAGAAAGTGAGTGAAGTAAGTCCGCGTAGAAAGTGAGTAGATACACGATCACAATAGTCAGGGACACTCAGTCGTATCACACCGTATCTCTAACCATGTTATTAGTTGCTAGATCCCCAACCAGGAACTCTAATGCGACCTCTGTGAACGAGAGCCCTGGTTAGGTTTGCCACATCTTAGTTTGATCACTACTGACCGTTCCCCCAAAACCACCGCCCACCGAGGAAGCCAATCTGTTGACATGCGCAACATGCCCCGGGGCACCGCACTCTACAGACTCACCCCCTTGCGTCACTGTACCATCACAATTGCCTTACCTTCGCATTTTCCGTCCTCCCAAAAAGCTCGTGCAATGCGGATGGGATAATGATTTTCGAGCACTGCTACTACTCTGTTTTTATCATTCTCTCGCAACTTTCATGTTTTTACAACGCAAGAGAACTGACCATTCAACCCTTCACGGACAGCCGGACGTTGCGGCCGTGCCAGGCGGTGTCTCAAGGTGACAAAGGCTAACCGGGTCTTGTGTCAGCGCACTGACACTTCGTATGTGATTTAATCGCCAAGTGAAATTTAGCNATCAGAATCTCTTTACTCTCTCTCTCTCTATCACTTCGTCTATTTAAAATATGAATTACTCCAGATGAATCCTACAAAGGCGTCGTACACTTTGGAAATACTGAACGCTTGCCAAAAGGTTACACTAACACTGAAACATACATCAGTACAACACGGTTTCACCTGCATATTCCGTATCACAAATTTTCACTTAGTAGAAGGTGAAGATTGTAGTCGTCGCACAAGGTCAGTAAGTTTGTACAACCATTAACCATGCACTTTCGTGCGCCAGTTTGCGTTGCTGTCTTTTGGCTGCCCATTTAGAAAAACAGTAGGAGGAAGGCAAAACGGTTGAAGGTAGAGAAAATTGATAACTCCAGTAAACTGGGGATGCAAAGAAATTCAGATCCACGAACGCCATTGGTAACGACACCCAGCCATATCACTCAATGTCTCTAACC
>UZAN01045961.1:0-21720 GCA_900618425.1 Echinostoma caproni
ATGAAAAATTGATATGTATGTACGTGGCCGGATAAGAATGCTTATCGGCAACGCATAATGTCAATCTCTTCTTTTCTCCACATAATATTTAACCTCCCTCCCTTCCTCGAATTTCATTTCGTACAAAAGAACTGAGACAGCAGTATCTTCTCTGGTCTTTTAGAGGGCGTTCCTGTTTCCTCTCCCCCCTGGGATGTTTTAGGTACGCCATAGCAACTTTTCCTTTTTTGGAAAATCATTTCCAACGTACGGACACTAGTGAAAAATCCTAGTAATTGTATCACTTTGAAGGCTGACACAGCGGAGAGAAGAATACCTATGAGACAATATTGACAGACTGCTTAAATGAGGCAACAATACTAGGCGATCGATTAGGAAGATTAAGCTTCGTTCATTTGCATTGAATTGCAGTCATGCATGCAAATCGCAAGGTGCCCTTCGATCGCATGTGAATAACACAGCGATCACTGGTGGGAATAGGAGCTCCTAAACTAGGGTCGAAAGGGTCGGAATGATCTTTGCCATTCTTGTCAAGGAAAGAATTACTTCCTATAGGAGAGAGACATATCGTGCAGACTAAACGTAGTTACGAGAATAGTGGACGCATCACTAAACTGTCCTACAACGGAGTGCAGGTTCTCTTCAAGTAGAGGAATACGAGGCAAACTATGAGAGTTACTGTTAATACCGAATTTCAGCCGCGACGCTATGCACAGTAATTTAGAGTTCGTAACCCAACACAGGAAATCAGAACACACAAGAGGGCGTGCTGATCGATTTTAAAGAATGATTGTGCGAGTACATCGATCGATCTAACGATGACCTAAAACTAGGTCAAGTTGGCACACGGATAAAACGGATTTGAAGGGCATTAGTCAGTGTCTGTCATGACCAGCTGTGTCACGTGATTGGACGACCAATGGAAACTGATTGACGAATGTGTACGTAGCAGTTATGAACAAAGAGGAGTAGGTGATGCAACATTAATCTTACTAATAATAACCAAACTAAAGAGAGAAAATCTAGGATAACAATAAACAGATAGATTTTCGATGTATTGAAAACCGGTTCTTGCAGCTCAGGTGAACTGATTTCCATTCCGCCTGTTCGCCAAGCTTGGCCATTTGTTGTAAACGTTTCATCACCAGCCGAGGTGAAATCGTCAGTGCTTGTCCAGTGGCAGTGTTCTGTGTGTACCCGTTCGTTTATATATGTGATGTGTTCTTCTCCACCGACTATTTTTGTCCCTTGTTCTCAATGTGTTCGACTTGTTTCGCCTTTGAACTAGTGCGAGAGGAATGGGGTTGTTCTTGTGGTTTTGGTCCAAATATAGGGTGATGAACTCAAAACAGTTCCTGGACAAGCTCAAAATTGTCAACATCCAAGAAGACGAAATAATGGTCTCGTTCGATGTCACCGTTTTGTTCACTTCGATCAACTGGAACCTGGCAAGATCCACGTTGCGGGGATTGATAGCTGAGCACCCACCAGTCCAACCAATGGAACCAACTGCCATCTGCGAACTCATGGAACTGTGCATGCAGACGTACTTCAAATTGGAGAGTAAAATCTACGAATAGCCGAACGCAACGCCAATGGGATCATCAATTTCTGGATTCATAGCCGAAGCCATAACTTTGACTCCGATACATTGACGACATTCGTCATCTGGAAGAAGTAAGGACTACAAAGAACACACAACATCATTGTTGACTTCACAGGCTACAACGATCCCAGTACAGTGACACGCAAAAAACCCGGAAGACGGTGTGTTTTAACAAACGGGTTTCTTCTTCAAAAGCGTACTGAAATACTGATTACAATAGTGTAAAATACGCAAACCTCAAACTGTGGCACTAGCCGGTTAAACAACCACCGGAATTTGTGAAGCCAGTAATTCGACAAGCAAGAATTGCGAGCAAGCAGGCGCACAGTGTGATGACAATAGAACGAATACACCGGACAAGTTCGAACAAGATCACATGAATCTGCGTTAGTCAATGGTGGGAAGTGACCTCGAGGGAACCAATCAAAACACAGTGGGTATGAATGTTAGTCATCAGGGCCCGCCGTGACAGGACAGTGCGGTAAATCGGTGTAGCCATGTGCGTGCGTGTGTATATGTGTGTGCACACCGGTGTCAGAGTCAGTCGATCATGAGAACGGGTCGATGAGGGAATGAAACCAACAATACATAAATTCGAATGTGAAAAGATCAGTGCTATCGGTGGGGCCTCGTAGCTCAGCTGGTAGAGCATACGCGTACAAAGCGTAGGCGGCGTCCATGCGTGGGTTCGAATCCCAATGAGGCTACTGAACTTTTCACAATCGACATAGAAACTTCAAATCTGCCAATGAACTATTTGAACAACAATACATAGTCAAAGGAAGAGAATGAACAATAGGACAGCCACCTAGACTCCCGGTTTCTGTGATAATTGTAGTATGCACTGATCACGAAATATGAATCACGGATTAGGAATCACAAACGCCACGTAAGTACTGGATCACACTGGTACTTGCGCGACAGTATCCCACGAAACCGAAAAGCGAGGAATAGGCCAAAGGAATAGCAGTTCGTTTATTAAAAGAAATCGGTGGGATTAAATATTATGTACAAAACAAGTTCGTTGGTCGTCCAAGCTTCTGCCAATCAGGTGCTAGTATTTCTGGTGTTGTTCAGCTTCTGTCTGAGCCGCACAGTTTTCGATTGGTTGGTACAATCGGCCTATGGTTTGTAGTACAGAAGCTGTGACAAGTATGCGCTTTGCTGACGTCACCCGTGAAGCTTGATTGATCGCAGTTGTCCGAAAACGGTAACGTGTCGCTCCGTGGTATGCGCCATCTCGTAGGCTAGGATCAACACGGTTTCCCTCCACAGATTCAATCCGAATGGATAGATGACAGATTTGATAGTATAAGAAGACACGGATATGGTTGGTTTTGAATACGAGTAATTAATTTCACTGAGTGGATGTGACATTCGACCATGTTTTTCGGTTAGAGTAGAATCAAATTTGGCGAGCAGTAAAAAGTAGAGGCACACAGCGAATATATATAACGGGAGATCTCGACCATTTTCACCAATTGACGGTTGACCACTTCAACTGGTAAGGCATATAAAACACTTTTAATACTGTTACTATTGTTTGAGTTTCTCATTTACAATTAGCCTCGTCCGTAGTGAGCCAATAGCTGAATTTTTGAGTAATATGTATATAAAGAGAGGTTAAGGTAAAAGCAAGTCTAAGTAATAGCCTGCTGCTCTTCAGATTGTCTAAAAATTCCTCCAGTCAATCTTGTTTCCGTTTCTTGCGGTGATGATAATCTACATGTTTGGATAGCCATCACATTCACCCGCAAACCCCACTAGAATTCCACACATTTATTTGACCCCACATAGCCTTTCACCAAACGCAGATCTTTCTCTCTCTCTCTCTCTCTCTCTCTCTCTCTCTCTCTCTCTGAAAATTGAATGTACATATGAATTTTCAATGGACGGAGATAACTTGGACAATGAGATTAATGACGCTTTTGATGAATGCCGTTAAGAAAACGGAAAATCCGCACGAATGAAACAGTTCAAACTGACTAAGTAATTTTTTAACAGTTGGACCGGGGTCGAGGATACAAGACTGTATTGAACAACAACAAAAAACGTATACTAATACTGACGTATCCCGAGTAATCGGAATGGATCAGTCCAGGGGCATCATAGTACATTGACTGAAATAGCCCGTAGGCAGGAGAAAGGTCACCCAGTATGTACCGGGAACTAACAGCTGGTCGCCCGTTATGAGCTCATGAGAACTGACCACGAAAATGCAACAAGGGGGATCAATAGTACCAATGGCCTGTTATCAGACCTGGTGCACACAACTAACAACTGTCTAGCAATCAAACGGCCGATCAGAAAATGTGAGTATTTGTGAGAGTTGAGCTTGTGCTCTGTGCGAATTCATTCTATCAATCGATCGTCTGTAGTGACTGTTTTAGGTGAGTGCAAACGAGTGTTTAACGGAGCGTGACATCCAACTCCCTCAAAGCATCCAGTAACGTTTAAAATCACATTACAATAAGTCATGGCATCAAAAATAATGTTTCAAATACATATCTACCCGTAAACAGGATCAACAAGTGAACAGACTGCTTGGTTCGCAATAGTAACGTAGAATGAATGATACTGTTTTGTGAATTCTCACTACCCGGACAACTTGTTAACCCTAATTAATTACCGAGCTGTTGTNTGTTGTTTAGTCTCGGGAGCACGCAGGTTTCGTGTGATATTGTCCGCATTTGCGATCACAGTCGACGAGTTAGCTCTCACCTGACCAACAAAGTATTGTGATACAGAAGGCCGATTTGCTGACAAAATTGTATTGATCAAATTGAAAAACATGTCACGCACGTTTGATGACATATACCTAATACTCGACCGCAATATGATGCATTATTCATACTGTTAGTCTATGACGGTTTCTCTCAAACTCTGACGAGTGACGGGTCACTTTATCTTTGTGCTTTTCCCATACGGATGGTTCGATCGTTAGGAATGGTACATCGATCGACCACTCTGTCGCTGGATCTTTCTAGCGTCTTCTTTCTATTCAGCTGCTGATCATATGCCGGGCTGTTGCTGTGACCGTGTTCATTTCGGATTGTCTTAAAAATTGTTTCAGGCACTATTTTCGTCCGCTACAACTACAGGCCTCATAGCACAGACTCCGGTTTTCCTCCGAAATGTTCCTACCCCTCTCAGTCCTTTATCTTCCCTCGCAGTTCGAATACGCACCAAACGTGCCAACCAGTTGTGTCACATAAACTATCTACAAATACGCGATAACGCGGGTGTCACTTGAGCGAATAAGAAGTAGTCAGAATAGGGTGATTACTCAAGAGCTTGTTGATCGGAGGTTGACGGTCATTTTTGCATTCCTCTTACATTGTTCATTTCTTGAGAAAAGAGTCATTATTCCACATCTCGTGGGTTGGGTTTTGTTTTGTACTGTCCGATGATATTTTCCATGGCTAAATTTACCGGACCGTTGTTCAGTGGTCCAGTGATACACAGATACCAAACCAAGTCCCAAGTTTCAGCTAGCGAAAGGTTTATGGTCTACGTATATCATGAAACGAATCATTCACAATCAAACTAGTATACCGCAAATTGTGAGGCTTCAAGCATAAAAGCCAGGCGCACAACGTCAAACAGTAACATTCGGGAAGCGAGCGCCAAATAGCATACAAGAAAAGTTCAAGGATAGTGGAATTTGAGAGATGGAGATCGCCAGTCGCTAGTAACTCAGTAGCGAAGGGCGGGCATTGACACAGCCTCATGATCCCAACAACACAAGATAGGACGATACGCAAAAGAGGCGGAGCGAGGTGCAAGGATTCCCCGTGATCAAATTAGACGGTCAACGAAATAAGGAACAGTGCTTACCCGAGCAAGATAGTAAATGATACGGGAGTGTAGACAAACAGTGACTGAAAATCAAGTCATGTGACTATTAGGGAATATGCATGACTTGGACGAGACAAACAGCGGTCACAGAGGATGTGATGATCCTCGGGGAAAAAGGGGGGACTAATCGAACATGTGCAAGATCTTAGACAAAATTTTCTGCGGGTTAGAACAGAGTGTGAAACGTATGATGCGATTGATTTCCAATTAATGTGAAACGCCCGTATGAGCACTGCTAAAATGCCAATTCATAAGTATCATCTTCGTAGTTTATAACAGAATAAAGAGGCAAAAATGAACCCCCGAAGTCATCTGTATCACCACCAGCTGGAAAATAGTCTGTTCATCTGTGCATGTTCAGAAAGATTTATTCCACTGATCAAAACCTCAGTGTTATTAAAGCTAATTGATTTAGTATTAAACTGATTGAATGGTATTATTGATTTTCAGGATTCAAAAACGTGTACAGAACGTCGATTGACTTGTAGACGTGTGTATAAGGAGTAAAATGTAAGCATTTTCTATCATGGCATCGACGTCAAACAGAACAGATGAATGAATCGGGACCATATTGTGCAAATGTCGTCTGCCTTTTGATTTCAACTATCGACCTTGTCTTACCTGACCAAACTGGTTGTATACATGTACATGAACGATAGAGATTCATGTGTTTGTCCAGGCTAGTGGCGACGAGAGTGTATCCCGCTTGTCGGTCACGGAATTGCTCGTCTATCGCAAATGACCTATTTGTCTACTCGAAGGTCAAGCATTTTCGAGTCTCGCTCTCTTCGTGTGATCGACCAGAGATTCGACCCATTCTATAGAGCCAAGCACGTACACACAAAGTGTTTGGACTATACCGTATTTATTTATGTTATTCCATCCAACGTTCGCGATTTCGACCACGGCCCCCGGTATGCACGTTCCAGGCACGATAAGCGCCAGAACTGCTCTCGACATGATGTGTAGAGTTGTGCGTGTGCACGAGTGTCTGTACTTTTGCAGAACACGTTTTCACTCAGTCACCCCACGAGATAGAAAGGGCGAGGGTCGGGGGGGTTCTGAGCGTGAATGTATCGGAATGAGCTGTACAAGTATTCGCGCACGGCGAAAATACAAAATGGTCACAAGTATGGGGTTGATGAAAAAAATGAACGTGAAAACTTCACGCTCCCAACTGCTGGCACCCACAACCAGTTGCATCAGGACTGACCGAGACGGGCTGGTTGGTATTCTATTCAAGCGTCAATTTTGGTGTGTTTACCTGCAACCTACATCAAACAGTCAAATCGATAAACAAACTCATTTCCGGTAGTTTATTAACAGCACACTTAAGAATGACAAAATAAAGTAAGTCAGGAAAACCAAATTTGGAATATCGAATGCATTAGCAAATGGTTAAATTAGATCAGAATCGCCCACCCTGATGTTTCGATCACTTCCACCCATCAACTTGATCTTTCGGACCTTGGTGATTGGTTCACTACACACACACACACCTCTTATTCCATCTAAACTCGTGGACATACCGTTCTCACTTTTCAGAGGGAACCGTTATAAAAACCGCTTAGAGCCCTGTCCCACGGTAAACATATGAGGTAATACCATTGGCCACCCCGTAAATGTTAGGTACCACGGTGTGTTAATCGGGGAGAAATTAATATCTAACCGAACTATTTCTGTTGTATTCAGTAAAACTCGTAATATGCACGTAAGTAAATCCATTTAATAAGCAGAAAACGGTACCAACGTAATTCATGTAATATGGCAGAAGCATGTCCTCAGCTGGTACTGGCCGTACAAGCAATCAGCAGTCATCCAATCAATACCAAGCATACACGTGGTGCAGTCTGATTGGTCAATGTCATCAAGGTTGCATGTGACGAACGTCCATGTCACGTGCGTGTATATCTGTACGTTTGTGTGTGCATCGTGTATTGATGTTGCGCGTTCAAGGGGGCTATGAATACAAGTGTTATCGAACAAATGCGTTAAACGGCACAACAGTTTCCGTACATGGAGAGGTCAGAAAACCATCATTTTCTCCTACTTTTGAAAGCTTTATCTCTTTATCTCTCGCTTCGTTTTATGTTTTCCCTTTTTGGCTGTATCAGTCCCCTGTAATCTTCACATGGATGCTCAAGAAGCGACTTCAGTTGCTCTCCAGCAACTTAGCATATTTATCTAGAAATTTCGGAATATCCTATGAAACTCACTGCCACTCCATCGCTTCATAACACACTAACTTGTGTCACTCGTTATCTACAAAATCAATGAACAACCCTTTGCATCTGTTGCGCGCAGATCTTGTAAAGTGTGTCCTCTTCTTCCATCTAATTCCACTATAACTGTATATTTGCTCGCACAACCGCCTACCGATCTTCTGCGATGCCTTATCTTGCCCGATTTCTCGGTAACATTCAGATTGTATCGCTTCTGAACTGAACTCATCCATATCGCAAAGTGCTTTGTTTTATAAATGCTTTCCACAAGTTCGGTGTAATATTACTTGCTTAATTGGTTATAGCTCACCTATATGGGTGTGTAAATCATATACTTGATTTGAGACAACCAAGTTAAATTATTCCCGTACAGAGCACAGACATCGTGGCGAGAGAATCGGGGAACCACGGAACAACGTTCAGGGTTATCATACACGTGAACGGAACGGAAGTTGCACAGACTAGGTCACCTTACCCAATAGCGAAAACGCTCAGAGAAGGACCAGTGATTTTAATCATTTGACCTCCTATCTTGCCAAGGGATACTAACTAAATATGATTTGTTTCATACATTTTCTCCACGCTGATTGTGTGAATACCATTGTTTAAGGATGATGAAACGACATAACAGCTTTTATGATAATCTGTTTGAAGAACTCAAAAAGTTGGAAAGCTTTCTCCACTTTATGAGCACCACTATACAGACTACCCATTATCACAGAGTGAATTCATCTGATGATATATGGAATTTAGAATGCATTTAAACGATGCAACGGTTACAGAAAATGATGAACACCAGAACATTCCTTTCAAGAGGAAAATTTGAACAAAGCAACACAATATTACAAAATTGTCCGACGTAGTTTCAGAATCGTTTCACTGCATCTCAACTGGTGCTTACTACAGGAAAAAATCAATTTACCTCCTGAGTCATCGTACAGTCTGACACATTATCAAGTTAGAGCCCAGGTTATATAATGTTCTTCCAATTTACACGGGATGTGGGTCTTTATCGATTGATCGCATCTGTAAATATTAGTGACTTTGATCTTCTGGTAAAATAAGTAGTTTCGAACGTCTTATCTCGGTCTACCTGAAGGCACACAACAATCTTGTATCATCCATAGCGGAGCCTGTATTAGCAACTAGCCATCATCATCTCGATCGCGATAAATTATCTATTTTGAGAGAAGCATGCGGTTACCACGACCAGCAGAGGCGATGGCCATCGATCGATGAAAACCCACATCCTGATCAGATGAAGGAGCTTTGTCACCTGGTAATGTCAAACTGGTTACCTCCCTTCCGACACACTCCGGTCTCCCCTAGTCTGATTCAGTGATTTGTGCAATTACAATGCTCCACTTCGAGATCAATTGATCTTATCGTTTTGAAAAACTGTGCTGAACGCTGAAGTTGTTAGAACGACTCGAGCATTCCGAGTGAGTGCCCACTTCTTGCACGAAGTGAGATGAATACCACTTGATTGGTACTCCAAACTGATCATAAATTTCCTCTGTCCAGATATGACAGATAGACCTGGTTAACGCATAATAGATTGGGTGGGGAATCTTCAAGTTGTCAATCATTGCCTTCTCACAGTGATTACCAAACAATTAAACAAATATTGTACAACTGTGGTGTGAAATGACGTTTATTTTTGCTAAAAACTAATTATTAAAACCACTGGGATGAGCTGCACACTCGGTCAACAGAGAAAACATTAACCTGCCGAAATGTTGATTGGTGGTGGCCCAAATTATAATCCTGTGGACGTGTGTTCCCCATTGTGTGTTGAATAGCAGCCCTTTGATTGGTCGCTTCCGCCTTTCCTAAAAATCGTATCTTTGTATATTCAGTATAAAAAAGTAAAAATGAAAAAGAATGACAGAGTGGTCGGAACGAGAAAAGGTCCCGCGAAGTGGTGGTAGTTGAAAAGACACGGACAACGGGGTTTATTCTCTATAGTGGGTAGCTGAAGGGTGCCTGAAGCAGGTTGAACTTTATGAAACGGAACAGTTAAAAGATTTTGAAAGTCCTTCCAATTCTTTGTTTGGAAAATACACATACCGAAGCCAGTCCGCATAGTTTCTATACATAATGAAATTCAGTGCTGCTGGAAATTATTAGATTTCATCAGAGAACACCGGTTTAGATTATTTTGGAGTGAAGTTTTATCAGCCCACGAGATCCCTGTTCCATTGGAGGCGAATCGTAAAAAGAGCTACATACCTAAAGCACACAGATGGTTAGGTGATCAGTATCGTTATTCAAATATCCCCAATTAGGTATCGGATATTCACTAGGATATATCAGATTCCTGATTATCCTAGTCACTATGAGGCGTAGCTTGATTTGCCTGGCCATCGGCTCATATTTCCCCTGGCAATTACGTCACATCATCACGCCCATCGTGCTTCAGAACGATGCTAAAATATGGACCATCGAATGTTCGGAACGATGCATTTAATGTCCCCGACACTGTTCATGCTGTTCTAGTGAGTTTTTCTAATGGTCTATTTTCTCCTCCAATCCAGGTTCCCATATGTTGTACACATTTCCGATGTCGAACTCGCGCATGAACTCGATAGGCAAAACGTGAGGGGGAAAATAAAATGAGAATTGAGACAACCAAAACGAGGAAATATTGAGTAGAGTCAATAAAAAAAGCACTAGAGAACGAAATGCAAAAAAGACAACAACAGAATATGCAGACAAATTTGAGGTTTTCGAGTCATCAGTAGGTACGCAGTTCGTAATGCCTTAATTATGGAAAACACCACCTTGAATTAAAGGGATACGCATGCGATATATGAACCGTTAAAATTGGTTGACAGAAGAATATCGGCAGACTATTGTACGAGTAGAATAAGCAGTTATCAGTCGGATCCGTAGCGATTGATCGAGAACCATCGATGAGAACATGAGGTCAATTACGAAACTTTGCGCGGAACTGGAGCATACCGACAGAGTGCTCAAAAACCACTGAAAATAAAAGTTTACCGACAGAAGACTTGAACTCATGAGGAATTCTCACGTGGTATTTAGAGCGCATATGACCAAACGGACCTTATCACCATAGAATTGGTGCCGCGCGAGTGTCTAATAAACAACTCAATAAATTAGCTAGCTGATACTTGTGGATCGTTCGTTTGGCTTCGTCGACCGCGTCCTATTTCTGGTTCGGCGTCAGTAACCATAAAATATGTGTATTTCGATGATAAATTTATGCGCGTGCATGAATGATTTTCATCTCATCCAGTGACCACTCTGCGATCTCTTATGTCCTTGTTGATTTATAAATAAAGTTCAAAGTCAAGGGAAATTTTGCGCAGGTCTGTTGTGATAAACAAGGTAGGATACTGTAAAAGTCATTCCAAGTAACAGTTGCTATTCTCCTCAGTGAGAAGGACAAAGCAATAAATTTAGCAGCAGGTCCATAAAAACAAGGACCACTCTAACAGCCCGTTTTTGAAATATGGTGTTCCAAAGATGCACGAAGCCAAAGTTACCAAGTCAATAGATTTTCTCAAATCTTCAGTGTACTGGATAGGACGGTATTGGCATGACAAATGGAACCTTCAATCTAAATAAGGAGAACACGAACAGATTTCTATCACAAAGGAATTAAAAGAGAAAAATAAACCGGTTGAGAAAGTTAAACTGAACACCCTCTGAAACCAGAGTTTCTCGATGAATGGCAGCAATAGATTTTAAACTGTACTTCAGATTTTTGACTCCTCGGCGTTTGGATTTCGTAGATAGAGAAGTTGGAAGGTAGATTGAGGACAGCTATCCCCGTTGAAGACTATCATTTCTCAATGTTCATATGCCAATGCATGCACCGTATTGGCGAAGGCAATTAGAGAATCCATATTTTTCACGGCTGATTTTTTATTTTACTAATATGACTTGGCTACGTGTGAGTAGTAGGATGCAAAATACGACATAAACCCGTGTGCATGTTAGTGCGCATCGAACATTGCTTGGCGAGAAAGGTACTGCGGCATGACAAAGAAGGACAATAACAAACATATTCGGCCCAATCTTTCAGCATTAGGTTAAGTATTCTCCTGCTATTCTCATAAGCCTCATGCAGCAAAGGCACAGAATGCGGCATAGTGCGGGCCAGCATGTATTCCGTAAATTCATTCTCAAGTTTGGGACTCGTCAGCGGTGCTCACTTTCTTCCAACCATGCTACTCTAAATAACTACCTTGTCATTGGACCTGCAAAAATCACATCACAAATCCACCGGAATTGGTTGCACAACTCGAATTATCTCTTGTCGACATCTTTGTCGTCAGTTGTTTATAACAGCTATGTAGAGATATCTTGTGTGAAAACGTCAATCGTATTGCGTCCGGATTTCAACACCCCATTTTCACCAAGTAAGTTCATAAACAAAAAGGAAGAGAACTATTGCCTCCCATTTGTGTATCTTCAGCTGACTAGATATACCGATGGAGGTTGTTGTTGTCTAAAATTGGCCGACACGTTTGTTGTGCATGCCTGTGGCCGGAGTGATTGATTGGCAGATACTTCTTGCTACCGCATAAGCCATGCGGACCCTATTACAATATCGATCAGCTCTCGCCCAACAATAGGTGAATACTCTGTTTTGTTAAAATTTCATTTAAATGAGATGATGCAATAGAATGGGCTATTGGAGTCTTATCCGCTGAAGCGAACTCTGCCTTCAGTGTGGCTGGATTGAAATGAGGGTTCACTATTTCACCAAACATCACCTGTCATACTAAAAACAGGTTACCCTTGTTGATCCCGTCTGTGATTGACTACCACTCCAAGTGAACTTGTGATGCGACTTACGCAGGCTCAATTGCAAAGTAAATGTATTAATGCACCTTGATCCTGATGTAGTTGGGGTTGAGTTGTGTCAAGTTCCTTTGCTATTCATCTAATGGAGACGGGACACTCGGTGAACGTGAATCCGGCCTTCTAAGTCTCACCAAAGCCCTCAAGAACAATATGGTTATAGAAGTTAGAAACTGCAAAGGCTAAAAGCATCAGGCTCGGGAAGTCTGAACTGTGAGCACAACGAAAGTTGACTCAAACCCTCTTGGCGGAAGGAAGACAAATCGACTGTAAACAAGACAACGATGTGTCATAGTTAGATTTGATTGCTTGATTCGAGTGTCACACCTATTCGGAACACTTTCTGACTTATAAACACACATATAACTCATGCCCTTTCTGTTTGACCTAACCGAATTCTGTTTTATGTAAACGTGATTGTATGGACTTGGGAATAAATTTACGGAATACATGCTAGCCTACACTGTATCGGATACAACCAATGGTATCGGGACCAAATGATGTTAGGAGTGTATCAAAAAATCGATGCGCCATGTGTTGTTTTATTGTGAACGTTATAGTGTTAATAACACAGCGATGTCGGTAGAGAATTATATTCGCCGACATCAGTGTTACTAACAGGCAGGATTGTAAAACCTGCCTTGAGAAAGGTTACCCACGGTAACCGAAACGTCGGCGAATATAATTCTCTGCCGACATCGCTGTGTTATTAACACTATAACATTCGCAATCAATGGTATACTAACTCGGTGAGTTGTTAACTGAAATCGATTCCTAGATGCCGGTGCCATCAGTAGATACTCGTGAACCACTGTTGTCAATATTGTTTGAGATCTTTCCAGAACGGTTTTCATGCAAAATGCAGTGAAATCAATCGTAGCGAGAGAGAGAAAGCAGGGTTGTCGATAACCATTCTCTATCTGAAAATAATACATTTTCCGAGATCATTTGTGATCGGCACGCTTTGAAATCAATAATTCTTACGGGTTGCCGTGACAATATCGGAACTGATGAGTGCATGAGCAGCTTCGATATTCGCCTTCGAACGAACGAGCAAACGTTTGCCACCAAATTATATATGTGCATAATTAGTACAGTGGTAAACCATCACATACGATCGGAAACAGTCCGAGTACATCCGTTCTACTCCAGTTGTTGCTCAAGTCCTTGATACATATTGGCCGTAAACTGATGAACTGTTAGCCCTTGTTCTATTGAGAAATACAATAACTGCATTGCTGAATGCCAGGGGATGACTTTTATGGTAGAGTTTTGCTTGCCATGGATCAGGCGATTCACCCGCAGTTTTCCACTGTTCACCTCATCCATTGTATTGCATGAAATAGCTGATGTGCTCCAACTTGCTGATCGAATAAAGCGAGCACAATGCTTGTATCTTCATAGTTGAAGGATTGCATGACAAAAACTCAGCTAACAGATACCAGCTAAAACAGCAATGCGATACAAAGTGACAGAAAAAAATCGGGTGCTGATTGCACCAGTACTCTGCATCAAAATACCCGGTTCATTCCTCAAAACAAGCGTGGTTCTGAACACAAACGGATAAATTCGTCAGTTAGACTCAGCTGAAGCCCGGATGACTGGCCTAATGGGGTCTAAGATCACCATTCGTCCCGAGCCGAAGCGTTCGTTGACCGGATTACTGAAGAACAAAACACACACTGTAGCTGTGTGCCAAGTTTTCGGACAAGGTTAGGTATGGTTTTCATGCTTTACTCTACTTCCCTTAATCGAATATATACTAATAATTTATTCATGAAGGGGTAGGAGGCCCATCAGGAGACTGAGTTACAACACAGAGAACAAGGACTATCCAGGTGGTGTTGGCGGGATTCGCACACGTCCTCCGGGGTGATACGTTGGTGACTTTTACCGTTTGATCACTACATACAATCAACAGACCCGCAAGGCGTTAGGTTTTCCCAACTGAAACGGACCGAGGCTTTAGCTAGTCCAGTACTTAACATGCGCGATCTTATTTCGCAGTTTCGGATGCATGCGTAGAAAGAGAACGTAGTCCGTAGCGAGCCTAGATACGTTTACGTGAACCTGCATTAGGTAAATGTACCAATTTCGAGGTCCTATGTATGTAAGCCCGTGTCAACTGGCATTTAAAGGAAGTTTTCGTTTTACATCGAAAAACCGAAAGCAGAATAATGTTACGAGTACGTTGATTCAACCACCAATTGCAAAGAATTTTTGCATCCAGTCGTTCGCCGATGTAATTCCGGGTGAACGTTTTAAGAATTAGGCTTCCTCGTGCCTTACTCCCACAGAACTGGTATCGATGACCTGCGTTCACTAAAAAACTTGTCTGTGTCTATGTGGTGCAAATGCGCCCCTACCCCATAATCCAAAACAGTATCCTACTCTCCTATTCGTACTGATAGATCATAGAGATTCACCTTTCCTAATGTTTTTCAAGCAGAGATGCGTGATAAAACAAAAGGGGGTTGTACGAGTTAGTGATCGGGTTGGATTTAAATGGTAAAAACGTGATTAAAAAACGGATACACATTGTCGGGTTTGGTAACCGTTCAGAAAGTGGATGGAACGATCCCACACTCCGCATTCCCCCAGACAACTGTGACGGGTATTTTGCTTTCACTTCACTCAGGCTCGGGTTACGTCTTCTCTTATCGCAGCCCCATAGCCTTGTCGAAAAAATCCCTGGGGCAAACAGCCCCGTTTTTAATTCATCAGAACCAAATGATGCTAGGAGTGTACCGAAAAGATTTTGATTGTAAAACCTGCCTTGAAATAGGTTACCCACGGTAACCGAAACGTCGGCGCATGTAATTCTCTACCGACATCGCTGTAATTGATATTATAACATTCCCAACCACATTTTTACATTTACCAATTCGTTTGCTTCTGTGGCTCAAGCTAGAACCCATAGATGCCCGACCGGTGGCATCCGAAATCACCATCCCAAGATAGTTTCGTAACGGATGAGTTAGAAATGGGGAAACTGCAGTAGCCGCCCATATAATCAATACAAATTATTCGGTTAATGTGATTAAATCCTTTTGGCTTCCATCAAAGGTCAGCAGTCGTCTACTATGCACCGCAGAGGCGATCACAATTCGACCAAATAACCCCATTGGTGCATCCAAAACCAAGCCTTTAGAGCACTCAAAATGTTACGTTCATCCGCGGCCAACTTGACTACGTAACAAAACGGAAGAACATCAGTCAAAAAGATCACGACATCGTCCGCTTGACTGTGATTTACTATTCTGGACCCGTATTTCAACCCTTATGATTTGTTTTCCATTCCATCAAAAATGCACTTTAAAGTGGTGTGGTGGCTTGCGTGCCTCCGTGACTCTGCGAACTATACAGGTTTTCCAGAGACACAGGTCTAATCATGCCTGAAGGGCCAACGAGTAGAGGACAGACAAAGCTCAGTCTCACAAAGCCAGCTGCTTTGGCACCTTCCAGCTTCCTTTAAGTATCCACGCTCGAAACTGGAGAGGTCACCAGAAAATAAACACTGTGAGAGGCAGTCTATAGGTAGAAAAACGCCCGTTAGATGGAAGCGGGGTACCTGAGGCTTCCTCTCGACGGTGGGAGAAGTCTTCGCAATACATTAAACAGATACCGCCCCCCCCCAAGCTGAACAGCTCGCAGTCAATAAGATGCTGTTCTGTCAGCATGCCGCTTGTCTCAATGGGTGCACGAGACAAAGGGCCAATCCCGAACAGCGGACCGACGATAAACGCAACAGCGAACTACAAACGGAACCGTAACCCGAAGGCCTTCTGAGAAGGGTCTATAGAAGTTCCCATACGGGTGTTTCGGTGATACTGCAGCGTTGGATCTATGCTCCACTGTCTTGTGGGTAAGGCTTTTGAGTTGAAGGCTCCGGTCAGGGTTCCCAAAGAAAATCAGCTTCGACAGTGTGCGCTAACGTGACCTATGTAGTACCCTAAAGCCTTATGCACCCATTTGGAAAACCCAGTCTCAGCAGTTCAGTTCTTCCTCTCAATCCCAAATCTTGGGAGATGCCTCCTGTTTACGCCAACCATAGGATATCCCTCAACAAACGATAGGAAGTTACAGCATTGTTGAAGCCAAATTTCCTTGTTACTCAGTCGCGTTCTACATCCACATATCAATCAAAAAGCTGCCTTATCTAGAACCCTTTAAGCATTCATTTTCGACGTATGTTGTGGCGCCTAAACACGCATGCCGGACTCTATTTAAATCACTACCCTGCGTTCTCGTGATCGAACTTCAAAGACTGATCTCGTCTACCTCAGCTGTCTTGCTGGACGCCCACACAACCCTTCCTCCGGATGCGTAATGTGACAGAGCACAAATCCCTTAAACGCCAGCTCATCAAGAGTTCGAGTAATTACCGCGAGCAGTGGTGGGTAGAAAGATGATCATAGTCGGACTCTTTTCCGACTAACTAGGAATGCCGGTCCCAGGAAAGTAATTATGAAGTCCGATGGAACATTGATTCATCAGCAACGCCGTCTTGATCGATGAACTGAGCACTTCGAGGCGCAGTTCAACGGCACCCATCGACGTCTGACCTACTACCCTCCACCGCGATTGGGCTGATACCTCCAGTTGTTACCAGTCCTCCATCTGAAATGGAGGTTTCCAGGGAAATAAGCTATCTCAAAAGGCATAAGGTCTTCCGCCCAAACGGGCTGTCCCCATCCGTCTTTAAGGATGGAGGTTCAGCCTTGGTTTCGGAGTTAACGAAAATCCTGGGATCAGGTTTCAACTGAGTGGTGTGAATCGGTGATCATACTGATTTACAAGAAAGGTGACAGGTCCTATCGTGAAATCCACAGAGGAATTAGTTTGATCAACATCGCTTCTAAACTTCTCGCTGAGATGATACTCCGTCGATTGTCCGTCGCATGTGAAGAGTGCAAGCGTGGGAACCAGGCTGGTTTTAGATCTGGTCGAGGTTGTATCGACCACATCTTCACTCTCCGCCAAATTTTCGAGAACCGACATTCTTTGCACAGACCCACTATATTTGTCTTTCTCGATCTGAAAACGACCTTCGACTAAGTCGACCGCTCTAAACTTCTGCGTAACATTTCCCCGAAGGGTGTGCTCGAGCAGTTTATTTCAATATCACGATCCCTTCATATTAATAGCCAAAGCCGAGATCAAAACAGAAAGCGGTGTTCTTCAGGGTTGCCCTCTATCTCCTGTTCCATTTAACTTTGTTATAGATTCCTTTGTGCAGGGAGAGTGTCATCAGTTCTCTCCCAGATGGCAGACTGTCTGATCTTGAGTATGCAGATGTTATTGAATGGTGAAACGAAGATCCAGTTGATATCTTCAATGGATAGTTTGAGTGCTAGTGTAGCAATGTTCCTTATGTGTTTTGCACCTTCAAAGTGTAGAATATTGCCACAGGACTGGGTTGGTCCAGCTCCAACTGGGGATGTATTAGACCAAGTGGGCAAGTTTTGTTATTGGGGCAGTTAGATCTCACCTGGGGGATGCACCACGGATGAAGCGTCAGCTCGCTCACAGAAAGCTCCGTTGGTATTTGCCAACTTGAGACATCCGGCTTTTTGTGAAGAGTCGAGTGTAAACCGCGGCAGTTCGACAAGTTCTGCTATGCGGCGCAGAAACTGGGCTATTACGAAAACAGGCTAAAGATAGACTGTCGGTGTTTGAACACCGCTGTCTACGCAGCATTGCACGAATCTGGTGATAGCCGGATGAGCAATGCTGAGGTTATGGGCAGAGTTTTGGGTAAATACGGTCACCCACTGGAGCAAACCGGACGAGCAATGCTGAGGTTAGGTGTAGAGTGTTAGTGTGTAAATGCGGTCGTCCACTGGAGCAAGTGGTCAAACTTCATAGATTACGTTGGTTGGGGCATGTGTTATGCATGTCACCAAATACGTTACCCCGGCGAGCGATGTTCGCCGAGGCAGGTAGTGGGTGAAAGAAAGTCAAGGGTGGTCAAGCCAAGATCTGGCATGAGGGTATGAAAACCCTAACCAGGAGTCTGGGTCACATAGGTCCTGTTAGGCTCCCTGGATGGGGAAAAGATGCACGAACGCCACTGTTTGCGACACAGCCATATCAATCAGCGTCTCTAACAATCGGGTATGATCATCCCGAGGTCCCCATCCAGGATGTAAATAGGCCTACATATGCAGTGAGCGAATGCATAGCACAGCTCCCAGTCACGTATTACTTTGTCTCCAACTATTGTTTAGGTAGGTCCCAAACGAGAGGCCTAACGTGATCTAGAGCATCAAGTCCCCGCTGGTCAAAGTTTTGTCACTCCTCCAGTGTCAAGGACGTCCCTCTGTGCTTCATGGATAGATATTATACAAATCCAGGCGAATATCTTCGTAAACGGGCTGTTGCTGGCTTTATCCGAACTGTCTTGACGCCCATTTGCATCGCGGCGGTTAATGTGCACAAAATAAGCCTTTTAATTGTATTTCCACGATTATAAGCACCAAGCGAACAAGGACCTGACACAGTAACCCGATCAGCTATCAGTAATCAGTTTTGGTAGCGTGAAAACTTGCAACCCACTTCATACACTGGCTTCAGCTTTCACGTCAAGACAAAGAGAATCGAAAGCATAGAATATACGCATTATTTCATAAGAGAAACTAGCCGCCAAATTGGCGAGAGCGGAATTGTTCATAGATAGCCATAACTGGGGAGGGGGGGGCTGAAAATATCACTTTCTCACACACACATACTGGTCGGCTGGGTGATTAAACCACACAAAAATATCACAGAGATCATCGGGATAAGCTTATATAAAATAAAAACAAGTAGTAGAAAAACAGTGTTCCCGGTATAAAAAAGGGAACACATCATCGTCTGTGGAAAAACTGTGCGTCGTTCGGATTACGTGCCCGATTTCTGAAATTGCAAGCGAAAGATTGGAGAAAATTGTGTATGGGTGAGATAGTTAGAATTTTCAAATGTTGGAAAACTGGTCACACACACTGGTCATCGTGTACAGCACAATTTCTACTCTACCCGTGTAAAACGAAGTGACATTCAACTTCGACCGTGAATAAGCTTACATTTCAGGTTTTTTCAATTCGTTTCAATTCGATTAATCTGACAGAGGAAGGTAGTCGAGCAAGCCATTTTTTATTTCAAAAACCATTGTCTGATATACAGCGGAAGGAGTAGATCCTAAAGTTACGAAGACATATGGTTTAGTTCAGTCCAACCGGTAAATTGGTATCCATCACTTGAATTATCGAACCCATAAGGAAAGGTAGGTGGTATTGAGCCAGTCGACGGTGAATCTTTCTACCGCCAAAGTTGGGCGGTGATACCACGGTTTTGAAAACCACATTGCGAAGCACACATCGGGGAGAGTGACTAAACCATCTGACAGTCCTCAGCATCAACATACGTGTTTGTAGCAGTGAATTCAGGACTATGGGTGGTCCTTGTCACTGGGGATAACTGCTTAATCATCAATATCGTACGATCAGTTTGGTAGTGAACTATTCTTTTCTGTTCAAAACGTGTGTGGTTCACCATGATAGGTTGAGACTTGATGTGATGTGATTATTTTCGTCTAACATTTCAAGATCAGCATTGGTGTGCGAAAGATAATCGTCATTACTTTACAGGAATAAAATGCGGTATCAACCTTGAAATCAGGCAATTTTGAAAGTTTGTTAATTTGTTCAAAAGTCTAGGTATTGAAGAAATAGATTTGAACGATTTGATTTAGCACCAAATCTCAGGAACCGCATTAGGGTTGAGGAGACCAGGATGTCGAGTCACAGTAGCCACTGTTCACCGAACCAATAATGCTGGTGCGTTCCCTGGTGCTCAAATGCGGGACAGGAGCTGATCAGTCTACAGCGGTTCAGCTAAACTGCTGAGTATGTATAAACCCACAACGGAAGACGTGAAATAGTAATTAACTCACCAGTTTCAGTTTTTACAACCATTAACCATGCACTCAACATCAGCATTATTACTATTAGTCACCTCTGTAAACGAATCCACATATGTTTAGGTCATTTCCTGACGTTACAGATCTGCGCTCAAGTGTCTTACAAGTCAAAGGCTCACGTCAGAGTTTCCAGAGAAGAAGGTATGCTTCGCTGGTGTGTGCTACTGCTAATTATATAGTGCCTTAAAGTCTCACAAGCCCACTTATAAAACATGCTTGCAATCCTAACAACATCTAATAAACCCACTTTCTCATCTCTCCTCTGCCTACCCAAATCACATTTGGAGCCTCCCGTTTCTGTCAGTCACGGTACATCACTAAGAGCTTAACTAGTAAGGGAAGCCAATCAGAAGCTATTGGAGCAGTGAAACCGAGATCATTTGTTCACTTAGCCACATTCAATGTCCGCGTACTCTATCGGATCAACCAACAAGCTGTTTCAGCTAGCTCGAACCATTAAAAAGTTCAAAAGAGACCTGTTCTGTCTCTTAAAATCGCATGCAAGCCGCCGCTTAAATTGTCACACTGCGTTCTTCTTCTTCTTCACGCTTCACTCTTCGTGTGCCTGGTGATCTGGCGTCTAACGCGAGGTGGTGGTGACGCACCAGGATTAAGCCAAGGACCAGTGCTCGCTTCTCGAATGAATACCAGTCAGCAGTCATCTATGCATTGTACGTAGTAGTAGTTCGGTGCGTCTTAACAAAACACAGTGAAGAGTTGTTGCTTATCGCTCATCCGCCTGAAATGTACGGTGACTTCTACAACGACCTCGACTGCTTAAGTGTCAACTCAAAGGACACAGTTGTCACGATTTCAAAACTCAAGTGAGCGCATAACCTGCCAAGATGCAATCTCAGCCAACCGCAAGAACAACAGCCATTGTCTACTTCAATTCTGAGCAGATAACAGGTTGTTCCTAACAAGCATAAGCTTCTTGCAGAAAGAAACCATACTATGTTACACGGCAAATCCCTTACTTATTTCAGCGAGAGAAATAAGTTGATGATGTTCTCACCAGTTACCGCTGGTAGGAAGCTATCAAATACAGTCGCTCTCGCTGATCAACACCTGTGAACGCAGACCATGCCCTATTACGAGTCAGTATCTGCCTACACCTGATGAACAACCATAAAAAAATCGATGGAAACGGATGCTCACAGTATCACGGGGACAGCAATTGCAAATAGGCTTTTAAAGAGCAGCTCTACTGTCGCATCATGATCCAGCTTCCCCCCCCC
>UZAN01045963.1:0-25211 GCA_900618425.1 Echinostoma caproni
TATATATCCAAGAGAGTAATATCACACAATGAAGCTCACCGAACTGAGTCGAATGAGCGCAAACTCGACTTTGTACGACGAGTTTTGACACAGAAAATCCACTAAATCGCGAGCACACAAATTGAGCGACCGCATGCCGAGTTGTTGTGTGTAAACGAACAAAGAGACACAGATTGATCCTGGTGTTATAAATCCAACCGAAAGTGCAGAGATGAAGAAAGCTATATATTACAAACAACGGCAAGGGTATCAATAAAGTTACATGCATACAACAAGATGTCTCATTTGGATCAGGAAATTATAATTCCCACAAGCGCGCAGGATAATTACAGGGTAACGGTTCGACGATAGAGGCACATTTTCTGTAGCTGCCATTTTGAACACAGTAATACACATTAGGAGTTATTTTTATTTCGGGTAGTTATAAGAAACTACTGATCACATTTTAGTCGGGACTTCAAACCCTAATCCCTGGGCTACACGGTCGATGGTGATCACCTTGTGCAAATGGCTCAACCAATTCGAGAGTAGCAAGCTTGGATTAGCCCATTCACTGCATCCAAATCGTTTAGTTCAAAACTCTATTTGCTCTGTTTCCGACGAGTTTTATCACCAAATCGAATCAAATCGAATCGCTCGCTCGCTCGCTACTCTCAACGAATTGGTTTGATGATCAGCTTCTGGTACATGAATTCAACGTTGGTACTACTTAACCGTGCGGAATTCAGCAACACTGTCGTAGACGCAATCAGAAGAGGTGCATCAGAGCCAGCGGTATCGCATCAGATTGACACTTGATCTCATTCTAACCGAAATGGTTATACGAGGGTTTGTAGTCTCAACCCTAAAGTTCGCGGTTCAAGTCCTGACACGGTGACACAAAAAGTACACAATGCTGACGAGTCCCAAACAGGACAAAACAGCTGTCCAGTGCTCTTTGTCGGTTATCACAAACATTTCCATCGTATGGGGAATTAACGATCTCACAAGGAGTGAAACCCACACCTAAGACCATCAAGAGTGCCCGTTGCCCGTTAACAATCGAATGGGCCGATCTAAACATTGACCATCTGTGCTGATCAAATTCTTTTTTGCATAATCCAAATACACTACTTGCGAATGTGAGTATTATCTCACAATACCGGGTAGATCGCATCGGTGCCCGCTTATAGTTTCAGTTACTTCTCGCAGGCGTTCGTTCAAGTGTGTGAAGAGCTAAACCGAGTTCGTGTTCCGATGAAGCAATTGAGCATCAGGAATTCTGGTTACACAATCGCTAGTGGTGGCCAGTTATTGTACGGTACTCTGTTTTACCCAGCTCCAGTAAGAGTGGAAATGAAATCCAGTCAACTAAAGTAGCAGTAGATTCTAAGAGTCTGCGCTAAACAATAGACTGACTGTTTTAGGTGCCGTGCTACTCTGATGATGAGCAGTAAAGTATATCAGTAATCTTTTTTTGCAATAACTATTCTAAATATGTTTAGATGGCGAATATTTGCATTAGCTCATTCGGTTTTTCACAGGCACCAGGCACTGTTGATGATGTGCGATGTGGGTTTCATTCCTAGGGAGATCGTTAATTTGTTGGTTAGCACAAACATTTCTATCACACGCAAATGCAAACAAACAGTGGGGAATTAACGATCTCCCAAGGAGTGAAATCCACATAGAACATCATCAGCGGTTCCTGGTGCCTGAGAAAAACCAAATGGGCTAACCCAAACATTCACCATCTAAATTGATCGAGCCATTCGCACAAGGTGATGACCATGGATCATGTAGCCCAAGGGTAAGGGTTTGAAGTTCCAGCCCGAAGAATCGCGAATCGAGTCCTGACAGAAACACAAAAAAGTACGCACTGCTGACGAGTCCCAAACAGGACGAAATAGCTATCCAGGGCTCTCTGTTGGTTATCACAAACATTTCCATCGCACGATAAGTGTTGCAAGCTTTAAAATCACATTAAGCATGTCAAACAGGCAAAATTCTCTGCTCAGATGGTAAACAACTCTTACCAAGGTCAGGATTAATCAAACTATCCGACATATAATAACGGGGAAAAGGCAATTTTCCAAGATCGTTTTATTTGTCTGGTACAATCTGTGACTTTGAACACACGATTGTGCAGTTCTCATCAACCAGCTGAGGTTTTTCATTCGATCACGTTTTTACCCGGCTGAATTTGAACAATCTTTGCTGTGTTGTTGATCTCATTTGCCCGTTTAGTGACAGGGTTAATTGTGCCCCAATCCATCTCGGTGATATGTAGGAGGCTTATATCGTTCTCTCTCTCTCTCTCCCCATCGCTCTGTTAACCGTTGGTCGCTTAGAGTGAACTTTGTTGGTTTTGTTCCCTTGGTCACTTAACGTGCTTCTTTTACTCATAGACAAAAATGATGATCATGGTGATATTACCTTAGTGGAGTGGATGTCACTAGGTGATCTTTTACAGTGAGTGAACTACACAGCATGCAATGAGATAGAAATCTGCTCCCCTTTTTCTTCCCTCGTTCAAAAAGAAGGTGATCATGAAGACAATTTTTACATTTCACTTTCCCCCTTTTCTCTCCCATCTCCATTATTATCTTCCTCTTCGAGAGCTGATGTTCACAAATCAAGATAATCATTCTGATAAAGTTGTCCATTAAACATACCGTGCCACGCTTCGTTGCGACCTCCACATATTCCAGCAGCCCCCACCCACTACCTTGGAGACACCTTCGGAAATGGTTGTCCCGTTTCACAGTAACCCTCAGAATTTCGTCAGACTATTCTAAAATGGATTGAAAGTCGAAGTTCGGATTTACCACGCTCTCGGACAGAATGAGCATGATCTCCAATACTTAACGAGTAACCCGAGGTGCTTTTCTGACGAGTAACTCTGCATCACCTTCACTGTTCTGACATTCTGAGGTATTACTCACATTTGTGAGTAGCACGCAAAAGAATGTGGTTGGTGGTTTCTTTCAACGTTTAAAATGAACAAGACCTGTTGGAGCAAATCGTTGTGTTCAAAATGATAATTTACAGCCTTGTTCTACTCGTTATCCTGTATGTTGCTGGGAATTTTGATAGCATGTTCAAGATGAGACATTTTTTTATAGATACATCAAATTATCCATACACTGTATAGATATTGGGCAGAACGCCAGCGCTGAGTGATTCAATCTAGGACTCGTTGTCAAACGATAGTGTGCTAATGAATTTTGTCCTCTTGTGCCTTGTGCTGTAGTTTGTAAGGCACCTAGTTGTCTATCAATCCCGCTTTCCTCATTGGTTGTACAACCGTTGCATAGTGTTTAACGATTTCGACGTGACGATTAAATAAGTTGATTGATTGAAGCGCTTCAATGATCAGACATTCCTCTTCTTCGTTGTCCTTGCCACCATTTTTGCTTGGTTGATTTTGATCTCGTGACTTATCATTGCTCTGTGGTTCCAGAGGTGTGAGGTGAGGTCAGCGCATCGTAATGCAGATGTGTTCGTCTAGGTAAGTACACACATGGTTTTCTGTCTCTCCCACGTAACGTTGGTCATTACACTACCCATTATTGGTTATGTTGTTCTTGACCGCGGTGTCGTTGTAGACCGTTCAGCAATGGTAACACCCACAGGGCGAAGGATGCGATCAACGGCTTCTGACAGCCCACATATGAATGGCAGTAGGAGTTTCGGTCTCTCCTCTTCCTCCTTTGGTTTTGTTTTCCCCCAAAGGCAGAATTTCACGAAACTTTGGGGTATCCATTTGTACGGAACTGATGGAACGAATGCATTCATTCTTGATGCCGGAGTTCTTCTGGGCTCCAGTGTATCTGCAAGATGAAATTGAGTGTGCACACATCTTCTTAGGTGACACGTGGAATGATTACTATCGTAGTTCAGCACCTGATCGTTGTTGTCGGTTTCCTAAGCACAGTGGTTTTGTGCTTCCGTCTGGTGTTCGTATGATAAGCACATCCGAGGAAGGGAGTCTAATATCGATTTCTTCCTCTTGGGTAAATGTTATCCCCGGCATAATCTCTCTTAGATCATCATCGACTTGTTTGATTCTTGCTACTGGTCACACAACAAAGGTGTTGTTCACATATCGGATCCAGAGAAGAGGACGATACCCTAAATTCTTTGGGTTTAAATTATTTCATTACCACATCAACTAGCACGCCGTAGATTGGTGACCACATCGGGGTACCTTTTAGCTGTCTGTATACCGTCCCTTCAAACTGTAGATATGTTTCTATACAGAGCTCAAGCGGCTCGATGATGTCAGTCACTGACAGTGGAAGATGAAGATCATCTTCTGTCAGATTCCGTATGTTCTCCAAAACCAGTTGTGTCGATATGTTTGTCGACAGAAATGGACGGAAGCGAAGTTGGATCAGGATAAACGGATGCATAAATAAACCAGTGTCTCCAGTATGTACTCAAATAAACCTTGTCCCGCATGTGAACGTATCAAGCAGTTATAAAAACACCCCGCATATTCTCGATTCACTCTCTTCCCACCAACCATAGAATGATAGCTATACATCACCCGTGAGAGATAAAATGATCATTCCTCTCGTGGCATGCAAACATCTCTGTTTGACACTACCGAAATTCACTTAACGATGAAAGGGGATGAACGTGACACAAGTTGTAGCTATGGTTCAGAAGACTCCATTTACTGATGAAGATGCGTTCGTCTGGTTGGTGAATCCTTAAAGATTGAAACAAGTGTACTGTATTTTCAAGGCTTTCTGGTAGTGAGTAACATCTTGCTGCTGCCTGACAACCACACGATCATCACAGAGCACGAAATTTGGAAAAACCCATCCTGTGTTCGCGCAAGTTCTCAGTAATCAAACCACCCAAATTGGCCAAATTTGGAATAATCTTGATGATAATAAACAATCGAATACCGTGTAAATAAACTAAATGAAATTCAATGATGGCTTTGCTAGACTGATCTTAGAAAAGCCACCTCTGAAGGATGTCAGTGATCCAAGTTCATTTGTTGCACTCCGCAGCCTCTTTCGGTGTCTTTTATCAGTCAGTCAATCCAAAGATGTTTTTTCGTCACAATAAGCGTATTTGAAATACCGGGTGATTTTTGAATAGACAGATCTTTCAGAGCCAGTTCATTGAAGAATCAATACTGTGCTTCGATGTAATAGTGTTGATTCTTCAATGGAGTCGCTCTGAAACACCTGTTTATCCAAAAATCACCCGGTGTTGCAAACACGGTTATTGTGACGAAAAATACACCTCCTTTGATACAAGTATCAGAATGAACTGATAAAAAAATTACCGGATGTGCTTGCCTGACGAGCGGCAAAAGCCGTGAAAACGGCTGTATGTTTCCAGGGAACTTTTGTCTGGTCATTAATATACTACTCATAATGAAGCCAAAGATGTGTCAAGCTGTTATGTGCTGCTTCAAGTCAAGCGAGCATTCTAGTTGGGTGTGCATGCACGGCTCGTGTAGCAGGAACGGTCAGAAACTGTATTAAAATTTAAGAAAGCTGAAATCTACACGTTGGATAACAAATAAACTGTCATCATAATGGTAGTCATCTAAACTGGTCTACCAAACGAAATATGATCTACAGCAGTGAGAAAAACTGAAACGCTGACGGTCCTG
This sequence comes from Echinostoma caproni, assembly GCA_900618425.1. NCBI lineage: Eukaryota > Metazoa > Platyhelminthes > Trematoda > Plagiorchiida > Echinostomatidae > Echinostoma > Echinostoma caproni. The sequence goes on from UZAN01045963.1 coordinate 5,621, forward strand.
ATGAGCTCCTTTATTCCTGATAAGTCTCGCGCAGAAGCGAGTTAGTCTACAGCATACTAGTATACGGTGGAGACTCTGTCATGATCTGAGGTGCCTTTTTTGTCAACAGAGAGTCTCAGTTGGATATTCCCGAAAAAAATCAAATTGCTTTGTATTAGGTCACAAACTTGATCGAGTTTGTTCTCCTCCTAATTCCAAAAGTTCGATAGTAAACCATAATTCTCCAGTACGACAGGGCTTCGTTACATTAGTGTTCACTTCATTGGAATGTGGTTGCTGCATTAAAGTCCAAAGCAATTGGACTGGCCAGTTCACAGTTTGGATTTAAACCTCCCACTGGGAACGTCTGTGTTTCATTGATGTGTTGGGCTTTCGTGTATATGCGAACAAATTTCGAAATGGTGGTGTTGGTGGTGTTTAAGCAGATGTTGTTATAGACTTAGTCACCTGACCACGACTATCCGTAAAACATTAGGTGATGTTGAGATTGGATCACCTGAACTATACAGTCTATGGGATAATGATTTATAATATTTTGAAGTTACCAATGGGAGATAAGAAGTATTTTATTCATATCCTGGAGTGCAGTTAAAACTGTATCAAAATTATCAATCAACAATGCGATAATGAACCGAAAATACCGTGTCAGTTTAATTACATTCATTAATATTTATAAGAACATAATCCATTCCTATGATTCCCGGAATTTGTCACACAAAAATTTGAAGTCGGTATTTAACCCCCTAAGAAAATAAATCACTGGTTTATGACTGAGACACTTTAGAATTATCCATTAAAATCAATATGAACTGCTGGTTTTGGTGTTAGGCAGCTACAGAAACTCAACACTGTTCTGTCAAACAGTTTTCATGTTTCCGAACCAGCTACAGTCAGGCGCACAAATGTCCACTGACTACTTCACGACTCTCTCGTCACTCAGGTGAACACGGTGTCCAGATGAGATGTTAAGGTACATTGATTGACCTGAATACATGAACGGTTTCACCCGACAGGTTATACATACACGGTCTTATGTCATCGCCTGCTGTGTGGATCTGTTCCACTCGGGTTGACAGAAATTGTTAACAAATGCAACATGATGATTCGCATACTCCCATTGTCGTCCTGTTCGTTCAAATTTCCCACAAGCATGATACAATTTGTTTTTTCCCCCATCAGATCATATTTCTAATCTCCCCTATCTCCGTGTGTTTTTCTGTCCTCAACTTGCTTCTGCTTTCGATCAAGTTGCTGCCCAAATCGATTACTTGTGCGATCTAGGTTGAACAAGCAAACACATCAACTTGGATCAACCTGCACACGTGACCACGGACAAGAACCTAATCGCAGAGTTTGATTGAAAGCCTGCCGTTTAACGAATCACACTGCATGCTAGGCTCATCCCAGATTGGGTTCAGATCCCAAGAAATCGATATTCATGAGGTGCATGTTCCAATCGAACATGTACACTAGCTGAAACTATCAGGAACATATCTTGTAGAGTACCCAGATCTGGTTTTGTCTATAGTATGAACTCCAACTCTACTGATTGGACAGAGTTGTAGTGTTGAAATGTTCACAAACAAGAAAATATTTTGCCGCAAAAAACATTTACCCGAGTTCGATGATCGATCAATTAATTAATTAACTCATTCGTTAATAGACTTATTAGTAGGTTAAATAACTAATTGCTTGACGATCCGGTTGAGTGCATATTTTGTAAATTCACTGCTCCAATGACATCGAGGTTTGTCCGTAAACAAGAACACATTGTTCTACAGTGATTTGTGAGATATGGTGATTAGGTCACGTGACCTAAGGTCCACTGCTACATTATTTTGATCGAAAGGGCAATGCCTGATATGCAGTAGATGCAGGAACGAACAGTTCTTCAAACGAAAGCGCTTCAAACTGAATAAATTAAAACGGATTCAGCACAACACTGCTTTGATGAGTGGAGTGCCGATCGAAAGCAGTAAACTTCCGTAGAAAATCGGAACAATCACGTGCAAGTAAATTAGGTTGCATTTCAGTTTGTGAATGAAATGAAAACTCTCCCGAACTTCTACATAATAGCACTTGAACTGCATTGGGGAGTTGTTTCGTTTGTTTCAAATTTTTCCCCAGTCTTTACGGTTGGTTTGTGGGATTGCCAAAAGTCGCTTTGCGGACAAAACTTTGTCGAATATTATCGTCCCTAACTAACATGACTTGGTTTCTCTCAAAATATTTTCCAAGTTCTTATCTGCTAACTCTGGTAAGTTTCTGTATTCTCTTTTGTCAAATAAAACTAGAAGACAAATATTTAATTTATTTGCAGCAAAATAGAAGCTTCTGAAGCCTCTGAAGACACTGAAGAGGTCTCTCCTTGATCAAAAAACAGCTGTTCTTTTCTATACCGACACCTCATATGGCTGCACAAGGACACCAATGGATCATGCTCGATCAACATAAGTATCATTAACGGCTCTAATCACATCCAATTTGTTTAAATTGTTCTAGTTCAAGCATTGCAAAGATGTTTTCCCCTCCCAAAACTTGATGAGTGACCAGGGAACCGGAATGGAACTGTCTGGTTTCATCCCATCTTTATGTCTGTATATAAACACCATTCACTATAAAAATATGCAGATCTGGGTACGTTTTGTTTGAACTGTCCCCCCTCCTCATCTCTACACAAGATAAAACTATTTCAATGAATGGGTTCAACAGGCAAAAGAATATTCTTTTTTAACATGAAAATCAAATCAACACAACTACGGAATCCCGAAAGAGAACGCGGGGAGTTGCCTTTTGAACCGGGTATGCAATAAAAAGAAAGGAACCTCAAGGGCAAACTTAGACACAATGGTTTACGCTAATCCTCCACTGAAATATGGTATTAGTTTTGTGTATACAGGTCTGGAACATAGCTCTCATTTTTGAAATAAATTTCAGTTTTCAGTATAACGTATGCATATCGATAGTTATTGATGGAGGGTATTTATTCCAAACGTCACCTCCCACTGTCATGTTCTTAGTTATCTTGTATCTCCGTTTTAATTGGCGCGACCTTGAATGTCGGAAGTTACATTTCAGAGTTTATTGCTGTTTCATGAGAGTGTGTATTCTGACCAACACTAAATGATAAAGTAAATAGGCCGTCTAGAGTAAATAAATTGATAAATTATCCGGCTACAAACTACTCAAGTAAAATCCATCATCCTGTAAAGGAACTAAAAGTTTATTCTATGACGCTTCAAATTTGACCTTCAAGAATTCACCTTTAGGTGTGCAGCCCGTTGAATATGCATCTCGTAGAGTCACCATGGCCAAATTGGATCAAGCATCCAAGAGTTTTGAGCATATACTTGAATCCCACAGGCAACTTATTTGTTAGGCGCATTAACCCTAACCCAACTTATTGCATCATCAACGGAATTTCTCCGTCAATACAAATCAGGGAGAAGGTTGGCAGTTTTCCTCCACTGAAAACTGGAGTGGTTTGAGCCTGAAATAGTACATATATATCGTGTAATTCGTGTGTGTATATACATGTGTATGTATGTATGTATGTATGTGTGTGTGTACCTATGTATGTATGAATGTAGGTAGGTAGATGGTTAGCTAGGCAGGATATGTTGAACTAAACGAAAACACTGAGACCCAAATATATTACATTTCGCGTTTCCAGTTAAATGACTGCGAAATAACTCATTTTGACTTCTCCAAAATGCGTATCCGAATTCGTGCAGCTATTATAGACTGCGCAGTGCCGATGAACATCTGGAATTCATGCGAACCCAAACTGATTGGTTCGGATTCGCCCGACATGTAATCCATTGGCATCGGTTGTGGAGTCAAACAGTGTGCAATGATAGCTAAATTAGCTTTAGTGGGCGTGCGTGGATTGTTCTTTAAAAAGCTTTTCCCAAATTACTTAATCAGAATAAATGAGAAAATTAAAAAAGGAACCCAAACGTGATAGTGGGATAAATTGTCAAAAACTCTCTCGTTTGTCCATCCCATTTACTGGTCTCCTTTGCTGGTCAAAAGTGAGCCCACATTTTGCACCAGTGCGTAGTTCGCATACGGTCAACATTTTTCATCCCCATAAATTGCACAACCGAAGTCTGTGTTCGAAATAGACAACGAATAAATTGGTTTCATTGTGTTTTTGGTCAGTGATGATGGGTCTAAGAAGTCTCGACTGACAAGATGTGGTGAACCTTTCGGTCGAATCAAATGACAGACATTTAGTTATCCCAGGAGGAAAACCAGACACAACTTTTTTGTGGGAATTCTCCTTCCTGTCTCCGGATGACAAAAGCTCTCAAATTATCTGGATAAATATGTATAAATGTATGTACTTGAAAATCTAAATCATTTTTGAAAACTGCACTTAATTTGTTTGCGATTTGTGTGAAAACAGATTGGCAAATGCACAACGGTAATTTATTTCCTAGCTCTCTTGTTCTATTTTCGTCTTAGCTGTGAACATAAGGACAAAGTGACACTTTATGTGCTCTGTACTCTGTGAACTTCACCAAAAATGTTCTCTCCGGTTTGATTTCGTGCACATACATGCACCCAGCNGCTAATCACATTAAAATTGAGAGAGGAATGACCAGCTGCATAAACTTTTCTTCTTCCTTCGCAAACAATTCAGGGAAACACGTTTTCGTTGCGTTGTTTCCTTCGTTTTCTGTTCTATTTTGCCCAATGGTCCAACATGCCGCCAAAATTCATGAAGATGCAAGCCTTTTGCAAATGGTTACGCACGGGACCAACATTCGTCCTGCACGCTTTTGTCCAAGAGGGAATTTGTCGTGTATAGAGTAAATGAAGAGCAAACTGAAAAGCCGGGAAGCACTCACTCTACAGCTACTTTGACCTGGTTGGGTCTCATTAGCAGTACTGGCGAATCCATCGACCCAAATGGGGATCGCAAACCCGAGACCGCATAGGAAGAACGCAAGCACGTTACCCAACCAGGTCGAAACAATTATACAGGGAGTGCTTTAATGCTTTTCAGTTCACGCTTCACTTGGTCTATACATGACGAATTTCATTCTTGAAATTGAATCGTATCATCCATGTTTCAAAATGACTCGAACGTCTTGGTGCAATCTCTTTGCGAATACTGTTTGATACAATACATGGTTTGTCTGCCGTCGCCAGTGACTTTTCTCCAGCGTTCTCATTTGGTCACTGCCGAAATTGTACGAAATAGGGATAGAATTTGGGCATTGTCGAACTGTTGAACTGGACTAGGACGGTTTCTTTCCGGTTTGCAGAAAACCGCGAAGTTTACGAATGATTTATTTGTTATCTGTATATACGACAGCCCACCAAAGTTTCGATCCCACGAGTCAGTTTTATTGAAGCCGAATTTCCATCAAAACCAATTACTTTCTGCCATAACTACTTGTTCAGGAGAAATTAGTAGTAGACGAATAATTTTTATTGTCATTTAAACAATTCTGAACTCCGCTGTACTGTATTCGTGTGGACAGTTCCAAACAAGATAACAGAAAACCGAGGCGCGCCATTCCATCAAAGCAACACAATTCATCCTAAGATCAAACTCATTCATCACTCCGGGTGGCAGGACTACAGTGAGATACAATCATTACTCGTCGATCAGATGGATCGATTAAAAGAGCTCTCTTATGAAAAAACACGTGGTCTGGGGAACGGTTGGATTTTACAATCTTCAACTGCGTGCAATATGAAATCAGCCACATTCGCAAACTACTTCACAGAGCGTGTACACATGCATAGAAGACTGTTTGAACTATTCTTGTATTATATTTTATATGATTTTTGCAAGCAATTAAGCTTAAATTTCGGTTAAATTATTGTACACGCCAACCGTCACAGGGAACATATTCAAGTGGGGAAAATTTTACAAACGTGGGGGCATTTCACAGTCTAGGGTTAAGACAAAGTTCACTTATTGTCCTCTCTTTGTGAGTAAACATGCAAAATAGGATACAGTTGAAGTTCTGTAAGCGTTTATTTGACGAACAAATTTAGTGGAATTGAGAGCGTGCAGAGGGATTGGAACAACATGGTGTCAATTCTGGATACGGTGGGTGCTCATGATCTGTGAGAATCCTCTCAGTGAATTTGACACAAGAAGTTACGTGGTACTCTGAAAGTTTCACAGCTGACTCATTCACAGGAATGGAAAACCACGGCTAATCTTTGTTTAAGTAAGCCAGGGAAAATAACTGGGAAATAATAAATTAAGACGAGGAAAATGTACTGACACACAAGGGTAGAACTAACTGACTGGGATGCGCTAAACTGCCTGAGCGTTTGGATTTGAAATGATAGACGCCGCAGTTTACCAAGGCAGTTGAGGATGTGAGTTGACCAATGAAGTTTGCTATCCATGGTTACACCAAGACATATCTCAGCCTAAATAAAGTGTTATCACTTATCACTGTGGGATCTGTCGGGCACGAAGAATGTGCAAAACTATTTAAACGTTCAACACATATACTGGAGTTTTAGGCTAGTCCCGACTGAGTGGAAAATAGCTGAATTTGACCAATAATGTCTTTAAAGGAGTTTAGATCAGAATAACAAGCAATAGGTTGACACAGCACAACATCATCTGAATATTTCAAAATACGTGAGGAAGAAACACAAGGAATATCACAAATATAAGTTGAAAATAAGTATGGGGAAAGCACAGCTGGTTGAAGGATCCCAGAGCTGTTGACTAGGGTTTTAATGAAGGCTACCCAAGTCTAGTGGTTTGGATTCTATCACAGTAAAATAGTTGGATAGCCAAATCAGCGATTTCTTACGGCATTCAAGCAATCCCTTAAATTAAGTACCATAAGCTTATGGTTATCCTGTCGCAGGAATCCTGAAAAATGAAAGCTATACTAGAGTTTGCATGGAATGGCGATGGTTTTAACCGATCAGCTGGTAAGTGGTTCAACTTTATCATTAAGCCGTCTAACCCGTCATTGGCCTCACTTCCAATCAGAGTTGCACAGATTATGTTGCCTAGCCTAGCTACGAAACGTCTCCCCACAATACCTCCAGTTCGGGGAACACACCAATGTCAACAAAAAGTTACTGAACTTTTAATTGCGTTAATGGAAGATTTGCTTCCACCATATAGATAATTTCATTGAGTACAGTGGGATTGAAGCATGAATTGAAATTTATCCAGACAGTGACAATTTATAACCACAAACCAAATTTATACAAACACCGGGAATAAATGGTCAAATTGGCATTTCTATGGTGATTGACTCCTACATCATTTCACCTTTTCGTGTTATTATGTTGTATTAGTCGTTGTGGGCATAAGGCTACCGCACTGTCTTGACCTCAATGGAAAATCGTGTCTTTGTTTAACATTCGTTATCACGTTGACTGCGGTCTACACGCGTTCAGATTTGGTGCAAAGATCATAGATACATTGTGCAAATCCATGGTTGCAAAATCTGCACTAGAATTCTGGAGTTGTTGAAACCATTTGACTGTTGCCTGCGATTCGATAATCTACTTCAAGTGATTTCTATATGCACGATTGTACCAAAAACGTTAATGAAGAATGAAGACAGTCCCTTTCGGGTGCGAAAATGAACTGAAAAATTGCATACGAAGCCAAGATATCTTGGCTTTCCCTTTCTCATATTTTAGTAATGAATATCAAACTCATTTGATCTTTGTGGTTACTTCATGAATAGTGACAAGCGCTTGCCAATTCTTATCTGTCCGCCAATTGACACCGTTACTATGGAAATCACAGCTTGTCACGGAACGTCTGCACGAGTTTACGAAGCTGCCTGATAAAGGTGCTTCTGTTGGTGCTACGTCTCGGAGTAATAGCATTAGAAAAAATCACTTGAAATGTTTTCTCGAGATCAACGAGGTGTTGCATCATCAACAAGGGCATGACAATCGATGGTCTTGCTGTTTTGTAAGCACGGACCTTACCGGTTACCGGCTGTGTGGAGTTTGACATGGCAACCTCGCATCATCATCCCGGCTTTGTCTTAGTGACTCTTCCTCCATTTACATCTGTTTATCATGCATTCCATTTCCAAACCCTATATACACACTAATATCAATTTTTTTTCAAGAGAAAGACGTATTCTGTTTAAATTCAATATCGTTTATTAATGGTGTAAAAGTAAACAATCAGAGACAGATGTTGAATGTTTGGATTAGCCCTATGCGGTTCTTCGCAGGCATCAGGCCCTGTTCATGATCTTGGGTGTATGGATTTCAATCTTTGCGAGATCGTTGATTCCCCACTAGTTGAATGCATTTACATGCGATTAAAATGCGTGATAACCGACAAAGAGCACTGGACAGCTGACTAGTCCTATTTGGAGCTGGTCAGTATTGCGTAACTTTTGTTTCCCTGTCCAGACTCTTAGTCGGTCATCACAAACACTCCCACCGCATTTAAATCAAAGGCTTATCTCAGAATTCAATGCTGATGGAACGAACTCGGTTATACTGAGAGATTCGAACAAACTACCCCTAATCTGACGTTATGTGAGGATAAAATACACCACAACCCATCCCCTGCCGATACAAAGAACAGCAGCAACATCCGGCTTTCCTAGTGGGCTAGCGATGTTAGAAGTAACTGCGTCTGGCGTTGTTTCACTTTGGTTATTACGTAATAAATGGTGTTTTTAATGCCGTGGCTGCAATTGATCAGGGGCAGTAGGCAAATTACAATCTGGTAAAGTTTAAAAGGAATTGCAAATTGAATGACAAAATATGAAGTTTACATGAAATTATTCACAAACTGGCTTAGTTAAGATGGCCGTGTACAATGGAAAACTTGGGAACCTTCACAAGTCAATACAAAACTGCGCTCCAGGGAGGATTTTAAACCATCTTGAGTCTGATCTTCTAATTTTACGGAACTTCACTTAAACAGATTGCTACCAAATCTCTATCCCCAAAATACAAATATTCAGCAATTTTTGGAAGGAAAACCAATATACTCACGCGTTCAAAACATCTCACTAGGTTTTTTGATTAAAGTGGACAATTAGTTACATGAACTTACAGGAACAAGTTAGTTTTCGTCATTTGTTAATCCCGTAATTCGTGATATTAAATTCAATTTGATGTTCCCAGTTTTCCTCTTGTCTAAACAATTTTATTTTAAAGTCCGCGACGTTAGTGGATCGATTTCATTAGACTAAGTGAGCTTGAATTCATATGACAAAAATCAATTTGATTCCATTGATTGGGTAATATGTAAATTCCGGCTATAAATGTATTGCTCGAGGATACCAACTAGGTGGTTCATTTTGATGAAAATTAGACCAGTGTAAACATTCTACGTTCATTTTTATATGCAACCCAGTACAGAATAAATTTCAACAATATTGCTCATTAAGTGATGAACTGTGCAGACCTGTGTTGAAATTCTACTCGCTTTTTATTCTGGAAAAGGTTAAGCTCATTTATTACTACCTGTAGATGGTTTCGTTGTCCTGTATTTCACCTATGATCGGCCTTGGTGTTCACATTCGTTACGGGACTTCTGAATGTCATCTGATTGAATTGAACAGAGAGTGTGGGGTGGGAGGGCAATATATCCATGAAGCAAAAGCGATTGACACGTTGTGCACATGAAAAAAATCCAATTTTACCACAAAAGGTGCAAATCTGTTACCTTTCGAATACCGCTATACATCGGACCTATCAGTGGCTAGATTCAGGGGTACACTACTATGAATCTGGTCGACCTCCGACAATCAATTAATCTCACGTTCTTTAATTTAATCAGTTAATAAATAAACGTTCCTTCAACAAAACTAACTGTCCAAAATCAGGACGTAACATCATAGTTACTATTATATTGATGTTCAGTTATTTCAGAGGTGATTACGTGATTGTGAATGAATTTTAACTTCTTTATTTCGTCCAATGAATCATTTCATCTTCCCCGCTAGTTCGTTCTTGAAATTGGTGGAATAATAATGCATTACTGATCATCTGCATCAGAGTTTGGTGGCGACAACCAACATACTTTGAACCCAATGGTCTGAGGTTTGAGCGCCTCCACCGCCGCCAAAGTTGTGTGAGAGACAGCTTTGCTGCCGTACGGTTCAGTACCACCCTTAACCTATCGGGGTGTTACGTGTTTCACCACTCCAAGTCCCAGGGCTCAGGTAACCGGTTTTCATCATTGAACAGCAGGTCCTCGTGACTATGGGGTTCACCCCGTCTGCTGTTCATCACACTTAGATGTGTAATAAAAAAGGAGACAATGTCGATTTTACAAAACTTTCAACTTCAAATTCCAGAGGTTCATTTGTTTCAAGCCTACAAGGACAATGATATTCAAACGTTTTGACTGACCGTCTTAAATTCTGCAAGTTTATTCCCTAACAGTGACTCCCGTCTTTTTATATTCTGGGTCCCCTTGCAGAATTTGATTTGCTGTACCTCACACACACACACACACACACCACCCGGAATGTTGATCGTATACGTGTATCTTTTGAAAAAAAGAAGAGTGAGCAGTGAAGTCATTCGTTCAAATGTACCTCGTGGATTNAAGTATGGTTTGTGCTTAAACCAAAAGCTCAACGGAGGCTTCTCTTCGAGAGGTTAGCTTAAGGAAAATCAGTGATAGTAAAATACGAGCCACTTAAAGTGTAGCATGCACAACAGCTTGTCTGTTGACTGTTCGAGGTTTTGTATTATCTGTGGTTGTAAAAAGTTTCACCGTTCTGTTTTTGGGCAACTTTATCAACAAACTCAAACATTTCAGTCAGAAGAAGGTGTAGACGTACTATAATGAGACTGTTACAACCATGTAAAAATTACACAAAACCTACCGATAGTAACATTCAATGGAATAGTATGACCTTGAAAACAAAGGTCACGGAAGAGTATTGATTATCCGTCCTGGAATTTCTCTCACCAGCTGACACTGAACGACAAGGGGTCGTCTGGTGACGTCTCTCGTGTTGAACAACTAGCGTTGTCTTTTCACCCGTCAGTCTGGGAAACGGTTTTTTTCTTCGTAAATCCTCGTTCCGGTTGCCAGAATTTTCGTCTGTGGCCGTACCTGTCACAATGTGTATATTTGTGTACGTGTTTACATTAAAATCCCGTTCAGTTGGACTCACCAAGACCGCTGGTGCCCTCTCGTTATGAGCTTCCACTTCACTCCCCGGTATGCTTGCATATTTTTTTCTCGAACAATTAAACCAGAGTGACAGTGGGACGTATTCCATATAAAAAAAATAAATATAAACACATTGCGCACAATGCACGTGTACCAATGGATTGGAACGGGGAGTTAGCCCTGATCGATCTCGTCTTAATTTGCCACCGTTTTTTTCTTCCGCTAACTCCATCCTGATTACTTACACATGCACGGGTGCACAAATTGATGGCATCATTGCAAGATGTATCTCTACTTTTTAATGCCTGGGTTTAGTTTCAGTTTGTCAGTTAGGCTGTTGGGTATCGACTCTCAGAAATGCAGTGATTGTCATGACGAACTACTGTTATTATGAGATGAGTGATATTTGCTAATTACCTGCGTAACGAATTGAATCAAGAAGATCAGAACTAACATGAAACCCTGACGAGAAGGAGGCGAGAAGAGTGGGTTGAACTAGTCTGTCGACCGACTACAATTGTATATCACAGAAAGGAACGGGGCCATTCATTTAGTGTGTCATGTTGAAAGTCAGGTAGATGTAAGACTAATCTGAAATGTGTGGCCGAGTGATGAAGTCATCAAATTATCACTGTTTCTCTTTTCCTGACAATTTTATCATTATCCATCCAATAAACGGAAACAAAATGAAAAGTTACGAAATGGCAACATTGAAATGACCTGTAAAAACAGAAAGAACTAAAATATACTTTATTTTAAGGCCAATACAACTTCGTCAAGGTGTCTTTAAAGACGCGATTTGATAGTTAAAAACACATGCTAACTGACCAAATTGGATTTTCTTTTGAACTTACTCCATGATAGGATATTGTTATCAAACAATCGATCCGAAGTTAAATTCCTCTGCCGAATGTTACAGATAAAAATGACGTTCATTTCCACTTAATTAATTCAAGGGATCTCCCTCGCGGCGATTGTGTTAGGCTGTATATGAATTGCAAACGAAGCAAGGGTGCTTGTCTAATGCATCTATTGCAGATAAAAGATATAGCAAGCNATAGCAAGCTGCTTGTGGTTCTGAAAAGAATGTTGGCTGAACTCAGTCGATTCATGGAGTATTGGTAAATGTGGTTTTCACAACATCCAATCATTATTCTTTATTCTGTTTTTTTTTCAAAATTCCTATGTTTAAATCAATAAATTTTTAAAGCGCTTTCAGAAGGAGTCAAGAGTACTAAACGGACTCTCACAGGAAAGTTGAGAAGCAGCGTTGGCCACGGTGCGATTCGAATATGGTACTACTTCCGGTACGGATGAACAATACTGAAAGTCACTTAACTGCCGGCACTCATATTGATTGTTTTTCCTCTAAGCGGAAAGTATTCTCACTGTAGGGAATGTTATGCTTAGTTTCAGACGCTCCCCAGTTGAAAATATCAATTTCTTTCACTAGAGATACAGAACTCGATAGAATTGACGGTGAACAAAATGGATTCAAATCAGCTGTATTTTTCCTTGAACCTCACAACGATATAATCGGTAAGAAAATCAACAAATTACATTCCTTACTCAAACAAACAACGATGTTTTTTTCTTTAGATACGAACTAATAAACCAGGTGTACAATCCTTTGTTTGTTTCTGTGCAGACATGTATTATTATATATTGCTGTTTACACTTGTATGTGTGTGCATCTGGCATACATGCATCGATCGGTGTTTGTGTGTGTGCGGGCGCGCGCGTGCACACCCTCTATCCGAGTCATAATTGCTCGGACTTTTGGACCGCAATCTTCTTCTCTGCCGTTGGCTGTTGTTTACCTTTCAGTGGGCACATTCCAGATGGATGGGACCATCATGCACGCAGGATTCAATCGAGAAGAAATGTGAACTTTATGGGTGGATTTCACGAACGCGAGAGGACACCGCGATTCGGGGAAGTTTGTTTGGCACCGGAGGCCGAAAGAGGGAGGAGCTGAACAGAGCGAGAGAGAGAGGGGGCTGGGAGGTAAGGACGCCATGCGAAAAGGTAATTAGGATCAGGTCATCCTGACCTTTTATGTCGGAGATCAGAATGCATGGCACAGATATTGATTATCGATAACAATTCAGTCGATTTTCCACAATATTATTATAAGTGATATTGGCCGATAGAGAGAGATAGAGGAAAATACAAACAGTTGATATTATTGCATCCCCTAAGTGTAGCTAACCGATTTGTACTCACAAACTGTCATGAGTATTTCCTTTCGCACATGAAATTTAGGTGATATATTTGTTGACAAATGGTGGTAAAGCAGGTTACGTCAACCCAAAGATTTATTCTTACTAAATGCCCAAAACAATTTACCTAGTATGAATCCTGTGGCAGTGTTTATTCGTCTTTTGCGGGCCGTCACCAGACTGTTTCTGGGTGACCATTGTATTGTATTGCGTATAGCTTTTGCAAGCACTAGAGCTCATAGTTCAGTTAAAAAATCATACACACCAACCATCACAAAGTACATATTCAACGGGGAGAAGATTTTAACAGACATGGGGGCATTTCATAATCCAAAGTTAAGACTAAGTTCACTTATTGTCCTCTCTTTGTAAGTAAACATGCGAAATAGGATATAGTTGAAGTTCTGTAAGCGTTTATTTGACGAACAAATTTAGCGGAATTGGGAGCGTGTTTTATGGTGAGAACGACAACGTGTCGGTTCTACGTGTAATGGGTGATCAGGATCTGTGAGAATCCACTCAGCAAGTTGGACACAGGAAGATGTGTGATACTCTAAAGGCTTTAAAGCTAACTAATTCACCGGAATAGAAGGGACACGGCTAATAATAGTTTGACCGCAGCGTAGGACTTTGAAATCCTGTTTGAGTAAGCCAGGAAAAGTAACTGGGGAACAGTGGAGTGAGATGGAGTAAAGACACTGATCATTCATTTTATAGGTTAGTTCATCGTTCTTTTTTACATTTCATATTACACCATTAGGGAACAATTGACCCGTCGTTACAGAATTCACTGCTTTTCTGTGAACTTCTAGTCAAGCTTTAGTCTGTTATTTTTACTTTCTACACCAATCTACAAGAGGTAATTTGAGAATTCGGTTTTATCATATGGTGCGTTTAGTTGTGTACAGAGAGCTATTCACTCCACCTAAGCTAGTATATAAATACTAAGGGCTGTTCAAACATCTCGCTGTGTACAAACTTACTCCCCCCCCCCTCCAGAAAATGGAAATGGTACCCAGTACTGCACGTGATCGTTCTGTGAATAAATTTACCTTCACTCATTTGGTGTAATTCTTGCTTTGTTTCCTCCCATCACCTTGGCTGTCACTCACTGTCTGTCATGTTATTTTCTATTCATACACGTGGCCCAAGCATTATGTAAAACGTAAAAAGCGTCCCAACTGAACAGGTCTCTTGTTTGGACGAGGAGAAAAGCCTTTGGAATGTTCGAATGCCCGGTTGCCAGGTGGCGAACAACTATTCGCAAATACAATGATACAATGCTTGTGTCAGGTGTATGTTGTCTTTCCCTAGCCTCTACTCATGGATGATCTCTGCGTGTGACAGGTGCTGTCAACCCTGAGTGAACGGAGGAATCCGGATCTAAGTTGGGAACACATGTATCAAGGGGCAATTGAGAGTTCTCATTCGGAATGTGTTCCGGTTCAGATGCACCCACCGATGGAACGGCGATCAGCGCGAATTCTTCCAGGACATTGTGAAATGCGATTCAGCTGTCTGTTGGTAACTGTCGTAGTTAGAAGTAGGGTGGATGTGAGCTAGAAAATGGAGTAGCCATGTGCTTCTCTCATCTGCCACACTTTATCTTGGCTGGATCTCGGCTAGATAGGTTACCTCGTCTGTTTCTTTCAGGGAGTTAGTTGGAATAAGTGATTAGTGATTGTCAGTTGAGAAGGTGCATGTCACATTAATTCACACTTGCCCCGGGACGATTACAACGATCCAGATCGGAGAGTGACTGACAAAACCAAAGCCGCTTTAGGATGAGAGAGGGTGGAAAGTGTGGTGCATTGTGTTGGAAGTCTGGCGTCATGCTTGAATTGCGGACAGTGAAAACCATTCCCGATAAGGAGGAAACAGGCCTCTGTTTACGTCTGACATTATTTTGACCAAAAAAGGGAAATGGGTCATATGAGGCCGGATAAACGATGCTCGATAACCACGAAAAATGCAGGATTATTCATTGAGATCAAAGATCACATTTTGAGTACTAAGTAACACATGGGATTGGATAAATTCTGATTCTGATTCAGAGACATCCACAATATGGTGTAACACGGGCGGTTTGGTTTCCGTGAACTTTTGTGGAAAACGCATGCAATCCTGTTTCTGCCTCTCCGCTTCCTTCCAGAGGCTAAAGAGGTGTTTGTTGAAANCTAAGCTTCCTCATGTTGACTATATGGACACAAACATGCACTGTGTCCGAAGAAAATAAATGATACAACAATATTTCTGATGCTCGCCACATGTATTAGCATGCGTATATATATATATAAAGTGCTTTCTTTCCTGAGAGAACATCGTGGAGACCGGTGAAGTACATTCTTTGGAACAGACTATTCGCTCTTTGAAGCGTGAATCAGGAAAATTTGTTAGGTCATGAAGACGAGTTTTAGCTACTCACTTCCCTCTGGGTTGATCCTCATGAATTTGGTGGTTCTTGTGGAGCCAGAAATAATGAACCAATAATCTCTCTGAAGCAATTTATGTTGTGGGAAGGAAAACCTTTGATACGTATGTTTCGTGTTCCTGTCTCTCGTGCCCAACTGGCTTCCTTTTAGCGGGAACTCTGGTGCAAATTTTCTCATCAAATTTGCAGCTTGACTTGCATTCATTGTCTCTCAGTGGTCTGCAATCTGATTGGTTTTTCATAATCATGTGAATTTATATTCTTCCTGCACCAGATCAGGTTGCACTAATCATCTTCAAAAGAATTAACTTTGATGTAAAATAACAATCCTCGTTTCATGAAAGGAATGTGGGATTTGATTTGATGATGAATTTGTCATGTAAATGGGGCGTGAGTTGAAAATCTAGGAAGTACTGGACAGCTCTTTCAACCTGGTTGGGACTCTTCATCTGTGAGCAAATCCATCGACCCAACTGGGGATCGCGAAACCGGGACCCAACAGGTAGAACACAAACAAACCCATACTCACTCGGCCACCAGTAGGCAGCTGATCAAGCCGTTTCTTGTCGTGTGGACTCGGTTGTGAATATAGATAGCAATGGTATCTAACCCTGGCTACCATTATCGCAGATGTAAATGGCCGTCAGAACTGATTGAACGTGCACAGCAATATGAATGACACACGGGGAATTCCCCGGTATTTACTGACTATATTCTATTTAAATGATTCTGATGACCTACAATATGAGCATAAGCTTTTCCACGTTTAGTATTTGATGCCTATAACAATAGATCGGTCAAATAACTTATTCTGGTTACGGAACGAGTAGTTTTTTCTGTCCGTTTTGGGCAAACAGCCTAACGGTCCTCCTGGTCACCCGAAAGAGATATTCTCTTTTGATTGTTTGTGATTGTGAAGTCAGTTGGCACCGGGATGTTGAGTACACTCGAAAGGACGTGCCACTCTTTAGGAGTGCATCCCAAAGGGAAAGGGGATTAAATGTGTACCTTTTCCCAACTAAATTTAAGAGCCTAGGCTCATACGTATGTTCATCACTGAGGAATGAATAAAATTTTATGAGGTAATTAGCAGAACCGTGTAGTTCATTCTGAGTTTGGTCCATTCAATTATAAAAGTAATACATTTTACTGCCTTACCAGTATGTACTCATTAAAGTATTTCGAAGTCCGTTAGCTTCAAAGAAAAAATATCTAGGCAGGCGGACAGCTCGTCGGGGTGAATTATTTCGCCCAAAGTAGCTCCATTATTGAAGAATAAAAAATCTAGTAGCCACTAAACAGATTACCCTGATTTTAAGCAACTTGTGTCTGCTAATATGTGAACCGCTAACTGAGCAAAAAGTGGTTACATCAAGATTGAAACGGTTAAGATTTCGTTTCAGAGATGATCTACTGAGCATAACCTCCGTGTCTGTCATGAAACTCACTACAAACAATCCAATTTAGAAATAGTGAGCTAAATAAAACTTCCGGGGCAATACTTATGGCCTTCTGGATAACTTCGTAAGTATGCCTATTCAAAAGCCCACAGTGCATTGAGCATTCTATTTGTGAGATCGATTAAATTAATTTTTCAGTTTGGATCATTTGTCCTATTTATCGTGGCGTTGCGCAGTTACCCGATTAGATTAGTTTCACGAGGAGAATACGAGGGAAATGCTAAGTGGCGACTGCTGTTGATATATCGATTTTTCCCTGATCGCATTTCATGTACGATCTCTGTTTGCAGATATTTGCGACTCTTTTCATCGAGGGCACTCACGGAGCAAAGGTAGTGCTTTGTATGCATCTGAATTGGGCTTATTGAATGGTAACGAATATACGGTGTGGATCGGCATCAGGAGGATGAAAGTTATGGTAACCAAATTTCTGAAATTAGGGCTATAATTTCACTCAGTAATAGTTTGTTTTACTTAAATACCTATAGATCAGAAGATCTTATTCCTGTGTTGATGGACCTGATGCAATATGACACTCGTTTTAAAAATAAATTTAATTTGCTTATATCATACCTGTATACTGACAGCTATGGGTAAATTGTATTTATTCCGAACTTTATCTCCCACTCCTATGTTCATAGTTCTCTTCTATCACCGTTTGAATTTGCGCGATCTTCAGTGTCAGAATAAATCGTGTCCCAGTTCAAAAAACGACTGCCTCAAAAAGAGCCAGTAGAACATTGACAAAATGGCTGATTCACATTTTATAAATTAATTCTAATTATGTTTTTATTGCGGTTTTGTTATTTTACAATTAATGCACTAGAAACCGTCGTAAAAATCGAGAAATTGTACATTTTAACGGCTTGCAACTCCTGGAAGTAAAAAAGTAAGTGGATATTCGTACGGTCATGTTGCGTCCGATGCTGGGCAATAACATATTCGACCCCCAGTTAATGAGGCTTGATGAAAATCCAGGTATTGCACTAATTTGATAAATACCTTTGTATATTTTATTAGTATTGTACAGGAACAGTTGGCAGTAACTGATCAGTGCGAATGCATTGCCCCGAGAGAATTGTGAGTGGAAAATTAGAAACTTACCGGTGAGTAATTTTAACAATTTGCTCTATTCGACTAAGATCCATTTGAACAATGAAAGCTTGAATGATTCCACTTTCGGTTATAGGTTCTACAACTATTAACTGTTTTTTCATGTTGCAGTTTTGATTTATATTCCTTAGCTGCAACTTAGATGAACAAGTAATTAGAAGATTGGAATATTGATAGTGGTGTCAAGGTGAAAATGTAGAATTCATGAAAATCAAGATCACTAGGATTTTGATTAGATGCACTTTGGCCCGTGTTCAAGACACAGCCTTATCACTTAGTGTTTCTAGCCATCAGCTACACTGATCTCGAGACTCCCTTTCCCCACTGCAGAAGCCTAACGCCACCTGCGTGAACAAGTCTCCTGGTTAGGGTTTCTCTACCTTGATGCTAGGTTTTATTGTGGCCACCCATTAACTGCTTTAGAGAACATTGCTTACCATGTTAGTCTACTTAGTGGCGTGCTTAACACACCAACCAAAGTAATCTATGGAAGTCGACCACTTGTTTCCGCGGATGACCGCAATTGTCTCAAACTCTGTGCCTAACCACTTGTCCGGTTGCAGCACCAGACTCATGCAATGCTGCGTAGATAGTGGTGTTTAAGGACCGACAATTCATTTTTGTCCTGCCATTGTAATGGTGAATATTGAATGAGTAGAAAGCTATTACTCGTTCACTGATAACTTGCCACATGTATAACAAGAAACTTTCAAGATTTGCAGTAACTAATTGACTAAATTTTGGCATTCACTTATTCCCGGCAGTCGCCATGCCAATCAACTGGCAGGTAGTGTTATTCCGTCAACTCAGCTACACATGAAAGAAACCTTCGAAAAATTTGGCCCGTAGCTTGACTGGAATATGGCAGGGCAAAAGTTTAGTAACTTTTTGAAATCTGCCCAGTTTTACAGTGTCTTAGTCATGAAACAAAAAGGGGACTGTCAATTTTCATGACTGATTGGCATATGCTTTGAATTATCTTCAACGGAATGTGTAATCGGAAGTAAGTTTCACTTAATTAGCAATAGGACTATGTGATAAAATATATTCAGATTTATCACGGTACTTTTAGTGAAAGGAAATGATACTTTTTATGCATATTTGGTTATTATCTGGAGACGCAAAGTGTTATTGAAGATCTTGTAATCACTCTACATGTGTTCTATTCCTTCGTTGCATACTTCGCCAATACAGAGAAAAAGGGAACTTTGAAATAACTTTTCTCAAGTAAAAATGGCCTCTATGC
>UZAN01045964.1:0-13736 GCA_900618425.1 Echinostoma caproni
GATACTTTCCCGAATCCCTACCTATTTCGAGTGGTTCGACATTCTTCCATTCTGCTGACTTCTCGAATAACCGGGTGTAATAGGCATTGTTTGTTTGTAAGGTGCACATATAGTCCAAGTGCGATGTGGATGGTGTAGTGAGAGGAGGTATGTGTGGCCCCATGGTGTAGCGGTTATCACTCTGGACTTTGAATCCAGCGACCCGAGTTCGAGTCTCGGTGGGGCCTTCGCTTTTCACCGTAAAATCACTCTCTACAGCGTATACGACGCTTGACCATTGCTCACTCTCTCAGACACCTACAGTCGGATCTTGTGTCCTGAGTGTTTGTGTGTGTGCGCGCGTGCATGCGTGCGTGCGTGCTTGCGTGTTCGTTCGCGATTATGTGAAGACAGCTGGCACATCATTGCGTTTTTTGCAAATAATAAAATATCATTCGTTATCTTTGTACGGTATGTTCATATTCATTGTGGCAGTGGATGAAAATACAGTCCGAATCACCGCCGAAATGAACTAAAAGTGTATATATCAATCGTGTGTAGCATGTGTTCGCTTGAGATGTGTCACATTAATTGATTTCATCACAAATCAATTGCATTAGTGACTTGGCATCTCACTGTTCTGATGATCTTAACCACTTGATCAAGCAAGTGGTGAATGGCGAATATGAGCAGTGATGGAGGGATTTGAACTCAGGACCTTCGGATCACTATTTTGATGATCTCACTCACTCGATCATGACCAACTTAAACAGTAGAATGAAGGCTAAGCAAGTGGGACACCAACCAAGCGGATGCTGCCGAAAATCAGATTGGTCAATATTTTATACTTCTTTCTTTCTTTTGCAAACACTGAAGCTTTCTAGCCATAACAAGCCGTAGGAGATATATGCACGATCACGGGCCGAATAAAATTAGAAGAATATAGGGACCAATTTACAATCTGTATTTACTAGACCGGGACAAATGATCCATAAAATCCCATGATGGAAAACTGCAGAGAAATTTATACAATGAGTTGGGATAGAACATGACTTGTGGAACGATACATCCAACGCAAGTAAGTACATTTGTGACAGAATCTGATCACGTGAACTTGCGATGAACGACTATATCACCAGGATATCCGATAACGAGTTTTTGGTCCGTCTGATCATTCATAAACTGTATGGAAGGACTGGTACACATCAGAGTTCTTCAAACGTGCAAATATTCACGAGGAGAGAAAAAAAATGCAAAAACGCATTTGGCCGTTCGTTTCGAGATTTCCGTGCAAAATGCGATGTGCACATTTTGATCCACTGACTTGTGCGATTGCCTGAGAACCAGGGTGTAGTAATCAGAATAGTATTGAATTTAGGTATACGAGAATCTGTACTATACTGCTCAGAACTGAATTGGCTCCAACCCAAACTGCGGACACCAATGAAATACACGGGGAATTGATAGCAGAAAATGCTTATATTTATTGATAGAATTAGAGCATGTTTTATAGAAGGAAATATCTCACATGATTGGTTGAAGGGCCGTCCTCCAATCACGTATCCGTTTGCGCCGATGGATCATATGTACGAACTGGGATATCATGTTCGCCCGGTGTACCATTGGCCAGCATCTTGAACGGTGATTAGATGACATGAAACTGTACCTAGTCGCGCATGAATTGCGGTCACGAAAGTCTGGATCACTACACCGTTACAGAGTCACATGAAGTCAGTCCGACCGCCCGTTGCTTTCAACCTCATCAGTCGAAATGTTGTTGGGGCACACTTGAAAGTTTCAAGCATAGTGTCCTCTTCATGAAGACATTTGTGTGAGCACACAAACGATCCATCCATCGGACTTCCGAAAGCCTCCGAATGGTCGGGGTTGATGTCTTGGGTTGTGACCGATCTCCCTTCCCTTACAACTCACGAAATGCTCCTATAAGACCAGACTTCTCGGACAGCCTCTGATGAGGAAGCCTTACTCACTGGCTTCTCGTGGTGGAGATATTTTGCCACCAAAGTGAGAGGACGATAAGTTAATATCCGGAGCTGTTCCCTGGTCAGTGAAACACTGGTAATTCACCTAGGAGAGTTGACTAAAAACTTTGATTCCAAACCAACCAAGAAGAGGCGCACGAATCACCCACACACCCATACCTGCCTGATTGTGATCGTGTTCATCGGCTCGATTGGGTATCGAAGTGTATTGAGCGCCTTGGACGTTTAACCCCGTCCGATGAACTGGACACTGACCCCCAATGGATTGCGGTTTTCACACACCGCCCCACTGCCTTGCGAGTCAGACTTTGTTTAGTCAATGGAACCGGTAGGGGATTCCTCAAGATAATTTACCCCTATCGGCCTGATCAACGTGGTAGTGTCAAGCCCACAAACGAAACTTCATAAAGATTATTGTAGCGTGATTTGGTTGACACACAGTTTAGCCTCAAACTTGTGGGTGAAAAATATAATGCCAGTAGTGAGATCAATTAGCCCGAGAACAAAGGATCAGGATCGTGCAGCTGACAGAGAAACGCGGAGGCTGATGACGTGAGAGGGAGAGAGAGAAAGAGAGATAACACGACAATATACAACCCTTTGATGTATTCTATCATCACGAATAAAAACCCACGCAATAACTTTTCATCTTCATACGTCTGTATATATCTAATTGATTTTCTTATTATTATAGTACGAAACTACACCAAGCATCTAGACTCGCTCTACAGATGAAAAAGCCATTCGCTGATCATGTATCATTGTGAAAAGACAGTTTCGTCGTTTTCACAAAATATTCAATAACAAAACATATTGTGTCACTGGGGGAGTCATTGTGCAACGAAATACAGTGAAGCGAGTATTGCCGATCTCTGCGAAATTCATAATNTCATGCAAGACTAGTGAAAATATGTAATCCGGATCGGAGTTGGGCATATTTTGAGCGAAGGGGTCTGTTTTGAGGAGTATATCTCATCGCTCACCAAGAAATACTGTGCAATTAAAACTAACCTGTTATGAGCTGGAATGAGATCAATGGAAGTTGCTGTCTAATATGAACAGTCAGTCACTCAATCACGCAGTCAGTCAGTCAGTCAGTCAGTCAGTCAGTCAGTCAGTCGCTCAGTCAATCAGGAAATCAGTCTTAATTCGACCTAAACCATAGATCCCACTCTATCTGTGACTCCCTAAGTTGATTTTAACTGAATCGTGACATACCAAGTGCGTGTGTTAATATAAATCCAGTTCCGTGATTTTAGTCACAATCTAATCCAATTTGACGTAAATGAAATCAGTACTCGAAATAAACACTGGCCTATGTTCCGAACCATGTGACTACGAAACATTTGGTTGTGCATGCTCTAAACTACACACACCCGCTTGAAATCACTGTGATTTCACGTGACAATGAGGTCAGCTGTTTGCTAATACGCTGGATTGCCATACCCGGGTTCACCACATGGTCGTTCGTTGCCATCCCGCTGCTCTATCAAATCCGGTTGGAAGATGAACCGAAGTGATGTCCATTAGGAAGAAATCAATGTAGGTTATCAAGTCACCGAATCATTGTAATCATTCCCTCATCCTCAACCGAGGCTCTCTGAATAGGGATGCATTAATTCGTGCAGATTGGTCAGTCATAAGTATAACGTGCTATGGATTTGTCATGAGCATTGAGCATAATTCCGTTATTGTTAACTGCTTTCGAAGAATAGCAAATATACATATACCTATACACTCTTGAGCTGAAATTTGTAGCAGTTTGTTACCGAAACTGACATGGAACGTCGTCGAATACTGTGTCAGGAAAAAGAACTAGAACCTTCGATAGCGAAGGAGTTCTCCAAGAGCAGGAGGAGGAGAAGGTTCACAAGCGATACGCAACAGTGAGACTCCGGATAGCATGAACTAAAAGGTCCATTGAGACACGCGGATCGCTTGAGGTTAAATTGACATGGCACTCGATATTGAGCGTGTTGCCATCGAGAAGCAGACCAGTTTCCGCTAGTGGGGCTAGTACAACCTATGGTAGTATGCGATGAGTTTCGCATCTGCTTTCATGCACTCTCCTAGTAAGATGTTCACGGGCGAAATGGAATAGGTAAGTAGTATGTCAATAAATACAATTACTTTGGGAAATGGCCCCTCAGATGTAGTGTGTTCGTTGCAGCAGTGAAGTTCCCATTTAGTGTGTTTTGTTCAATAAAACTTTTAAAGTTTCAAATTAGTTCCTGTGAGTACAGGTATTGACAAAAACTTGTGCAACAGCTTGACTTTTGTCACATTTGTTGCTCACAACGCTTAGTTCTTGCAGCATCATTCAAAGGGTTGAATATCATATTGCCTCATATCAGAGGTAGCATATCGGTATTAATACCTACTTCAGTCTTTGATTCTATAAGCCGACCGCCATTAAAATTTACGATTTATGGATTTTGGCGACGATTTCTGGAGCATCAGTTGTATAATAACAAATCCATGGTAAAATACACAACTAGAATTTAGTTATCGAAATGACTCATAGACTTCATACAAGTATTGTAATTTCACCTCGTCAATATTCGCTTATATTTGCCCTTCAAACATTTTTGAGCACTGAAGGCAGTCGCTTTAGCATGGAGTCCACCAATTTGATTATTCAACAGAATTTAACTTTTTTATCTAATATACGACGCACCCTAATCACTGATGACCACCGTCCAGGCAGCTGACTTATCCCTGTTTATATCATAGGGAAAAGTTTTAGATTACATTTAAATCCCAACTGCTGAGTGGCAATTCAATGAACTTGACAATAGTCTTGACCTCTCCAAAAACTTTATACCAAATGACCTGAGGTACGTGTGTTCAGCTTAATAAACCCTCTTTTGAAACAGGAATCATGCATTAGAAGGAATGAATTTTCATGATGTTTTGCGGATAATATCTTCCAAATCTGAGCTGTAAATTTTAAACTACTACAAATTTTATCGTGACACTCAAGGTCGCGCAAATTCAAACGGTTCTAGAAGAGAACTAAGAACATACAACTGGGAGATAAAGTTAGTAATAAATACACATTTGACCCATAGCCATATTGGAAACCGAAACAGCTTTCCAGAATAAGAGTGATGTCGCACGAGTTTGAGCAACACCTGTACATGTGATTGTGACGGATCGATAATTGCTATCTACACTAGCCGCGAAAAGATCCATGGGGTTTCTCACACCTTGGGATAGTCGATCTCTGATCTACGGTAGAATCTCATACTTTTCGAAATTGCTGAAAATCTTGTTGGACGCTGTGAATATGGTGTGCGTATGGGGCAAAAAGCTGTGTGCTTTGTGGTTCGATGGCGTCCAATCTGACCGTGGACAACATTGCACAAAACACGTTGTAACCCCTTCCGTTCGTCGCTGCTAGATCTTAATATCACATTATGATGCAAACCATGACAAATAAAACATTAAGCACTTTACCTGATGCTATCCGCAGGAATGGGGCTTGACAACTCTGAGTCACTTACTCACATACATTATCAGCATGAGAATCCGAAGAGGGAACGATAGCCATAGATGTCGGAATCAGTTGTTACACGATGAACAGGACGAATGTGAGTTATTGTGCCATGGGGCACAGTAACCGGTATCATGCTGTTGGTTTAGTATGAAAACATTTTTTGGTGATCTTTTGTACGTATTATTGATTCGTTCTGTGTTGCAGCTCAGAATCCAGTGGGTATCAGATGTGTGCCAAGTTAGATTATTGATTTCAATCTATCTATCAGCCCCGGTAATGATATTCTTTCATATGGGAATGTTTGTGAAGCCGTTAGTTCGTTCTCTGGTGAGGTATCAGATTTTCATCGTGCCTCTGTGCCCCCCCCCCCTCTTAGTGTGTCTGATGCAACAAAACAGGATGATAGTTTAGCGCTTGGAACTGTTGTCAATCACACCATATCCTTTCTAAAGGCTTTGTGATAATGCTGGATTCGAACACGTATCTAAATTGTTTGGCTGATATACCACAGGATGTCCAAAGGTTCCCAACTGTGCACCTCTAACCCACTGAAAACTAATGATTCATCTGCCTGCTTAGAAATCGTTAGCGGTGCATATTCACCACGTTTTGGAGGATTAGAATCACTCCATCACTGGCGGATCCGGGCCAGATTCCACGTTTTTTTCATGTCAATATTACACGGTATGAAGGACCTATGCTAATGTGACTGTAGGCTTTTTCAAGTCCAGTTCAAATTTTTATTATGGTTAAATTACAAATCTGTTGCTTATTGAATCCCACCGAATCTGTACACACACACACACACACACACACACACACTGGGTTCGGTTGGTATTACAATTATACGGCAAATTATAATGTTCACTAACGGGTGTGTTGTTTCAGTGTGTTTCAGTGCTTCATCCAACCGGGTGTTGAATGATGTTTTGTGCACAAACAACTTGAGGATGAAAGAGAGTTCCAGGTATAGTCAATCTCCTGCTATGTCATACCCCTCGGGAATTCGAAAAAATGAATAAATTCCAGAAACTGCGACATGGCAGGATAAACAGTAGTAGATGCTAAGATTTTGTATAAAAATCGGTTGACAGTTTTGTGAAAAAATAAACCGGATCGATGAAAACTAGGTTAATCCCGTTAGTTGTTCCCAATAGTTATGATTATAAACTGTTTATTTATAACGGAATTTAGATCTACCGTCCTGCGTAAACTGTATGTATCGCAGAAATTCAAATATTTTATGACGCCCACAGCCTATTCTCGGTACATTGCATCCGGTATTCAGACCTTTTTCAGTTCTATGTGTCTAGTTATCCCGAAACTATCTACTTTTCTTCAGGGGAACTTTTTCTGACCCAATTATCCCATATTGATTCCACCTATTCCTCCATTCCGTTGCAATGTTAGGCTAACCACAGAATTGATTACATGACGTCCACCATAATATACAACTGTTTTATCTATAATAATCACATCATTATTAACCCATTCAAGGAATCAAAGGTGAACCAGTTTGAATACAGTGAGAAAGAAATAACATCTAAAATGAGTGACATCTGTTACGGGGTATACTCAGAACATTGACTTCTTTCCCATATTCAAACTGATTTTCCACTGTGTAACCTATTCATGATTTTCTAGTGAGAAATGTGTACCATTAGCGTCTGTAGACATCTATTCGTTCGTTAGCTTTGTTGTGACCAGTGTATGTTCCAACCGATTGAGTTATTCGTCATGACCGTTGTTGGTCGGACCAAATTCAACCCGTGATGCCATAACGTGGTTCATAAACTAGAAGTGCATCTCACAAACTGTCCTTAGACCCGGGTTAGACTGACCTTTGGCAAGTGACCTGTCTAATTTTATCGGTGCTCTAGGACAAGTGAGAGTATCGTTCATTCATTCACACAGGCGCATCCGCGCGACGGTGGTTATCGATCGCTCGGACCTGACATCTCACTCCACACACCCGCTCACCAGTAAATCGCGATTATCCTTCAGAGACCATCGATAGACCGAATGACCGTGGCTTTGGTGACCATTGTAGCAAATGACCACTTTCAAGTGCCCCACAGAATTGCAAAACTTTACAAAGCTGTATTATTAGCAAAATTCCAAGTTGTCGTTTGTTTCAGCTTGGCTCTCCTTTGGAAATCAACAAACGCACTGTTTAAATCAATTGTACATTACAATAACCGACCCGAACTCCG
Source organism: Echinostoma caproni (assembly GCA_900618425.1). Taxonomy (NCBI): domain Eukaryota; kingdom Metazoa; phylum Platyhelminthes; class Trematoda; order Plagiorchiida; family Echinostomatidae; genus Echinostoma; species Echinostoma caproni. Next base: position 7,695 of record UZAN01045964.1, read on the forward strand.
AGCATTAGCCAAGGCAAGCAGCTTCAATTGATCCAATAACTTCTGCGCCTCTCCGATTGAGATAATTTCTGTCGCATTCACTGCCTCAAATTCATCTTCTTTGTGATGCTTAGTTTGATTCGAAACGAAATCCTCTAATGACTAAAGAAAGACTTGATACAAAAATTGTAAATAACCCACTTCTTAATCATCAAATAGAGCGCCTTTGAGAAACCATTTTGCGGTTGACATCGGACAGCCAACTGTGAAATAACGTAGAAGTCATTCATGTGTTCTTTGAAGAATTATAACTAGACGGAAGGCTTTCCCTATCTATACCTCGGAGGCATCGTGAAGTTTGAAACTTTCAAATCGCCAGTCATGCTACCGCAAAGCACTAACTTGACCTCTCTTCGGATTTCTTGGGCCCAGAAACTTCCTTTCCTTTTAGACTTAATGTTCTTTGTGGGACCTGCCTGTATTACCTTATCTGTTTGACCAAGAGCGAAACCAACTTTTGGAAGCCTTGAAGTCATCATGATGCAATCGTTGTGCTAGCTGGATTGCCTTCTTACATACGATGCTCTCCACCAGTGGGAACTCTCCGAGCTTTTCCCTCAACGCAATCAACCAAGCCGAAGTTGCCTCATTCACTACCTTGAAACTTTCGTTGGTTTTCAAGTGACATCCTTCCTCAGATGCTCCAGCGCTCAAAAATTATCTGATAGTCTCTCGATAGGACATAACATTGTAGACAGCTTTTCGTGAAATTCCAAGTGGTTTGGTTACGGAGCTCTGAGTTGCGCCTGGCTGTTTCCAACACATACTGCTTCTCTCTGATCGATAAGGCGCTTGCACATTTTGACGTCAAATGACACTGTCTCCGATCACTTACATCGGTATGACTTCCTCGCAAGGATTATCCAATCAGTGAACAGCGCCATGAACGCGTCCCATTAGGTGAAACGCCATTGATTGAGTGCGACATTTCAGGGTGGATGTTCAATGGTCCTCCCGAACATCGGTCAACGACTAAGTGAGTACGTATCAGGAACTGCGACATATTGAGGGGTGTGAAGGGTGTAGTCAGAAACTACATTTCATTTCATTTATCATTTCTTCCAATGGAGATTCACTATGATATGTTTGCAGCCTAGGTAATTCGGCCATCCACCTCTTCATGCGCATCCCATATCGTTCCGGCTAAGATGCCAATGGACGGGAATCCTAAGCGATTGCTGTCTAATGGGTCTGCCATCCGCGGTATCGATCTCGTGCCTGACAACATGAGTCCTCCCGAGGGGACTGTCTTCCTGATCGAAAACGTCGCGAAAGGGCAAAACTGTTGGCAGACTACCAGCTCGAGCTCCTCCACGCCGGACCCCAGGAATGCCTTCGCCGCGATCGTTCTCAGAGCCCAGACGCATACGTCTACAGTCTTACCAAGTTGTTGACGCCGTTCCCGCCATATGGCTGCATTTTCCGTCCGAGCGAAAAGCTTGCGTAAGGAAGCGAGGATTTGTCCCAAGAAGCTCAAAGTCATGGGCCGCATTGTGGTTTGTGACGCGCCGGCGACGTAGAGCCCAACGCGGAATTCCCAATCCTCAAAATCATCGCCCGATCAGAAGAGCGGTGGTTGATGTGGCATCGGTTTCGGGTCATGTCCCTTCGCGCACAGCGCCGGCTCCACGGTTGGTGGGCTGAGGTTGTCTGCAGATTTTTCCATATCCTGCCCGCGACACCAAATGTAACTGATTCTATATGGCGGTAGCGGTAACCTCGGGAGCTGGCTGTAACGGAACACAGGGAGTCAATATGGACCAGCTCAGCACACGCACCCAGATACGAAATCGTGACGAAAAGACAGGGGAACCGGAAGACACGTGTATTGTCACGCAGCAAGCGATTGCAATAAGTGTACATAACCGAGGGAGGGCAACAATCAGTAAAACATCCGACTGGTTTGGTGTTTTCAGGGATGGTAATCGCGTCCTGGTGTATTTTGATATCTTCCAGGTTTGTACAAGTTTGTAAATAGAGCAACAGGAAGATGAAATTACACGCGGTTTGTTCAAATGCCCCGTTACAGTTTCGGGAGTGTTGCAAGTGCTTTGCGGTCTTTGCTAACCATGACTGCATTGGTTCCCACGGTGGACAATTTGCAAAACACCCTTTCAGATAGAATAAAGCACACTCTGACTGTTGGCACGAAAGTGTGTGGTGATGCGTGAACGAAATGGGCAAAAACTTTTAAAAAAACCGCTACGGAAAACGGTGTGTTTCCTCAATCGTTATTTGTCGTCATTTTATTTTATTTTTCATTATTTGTTCGCTGAGCCATTCAGTTTCTTATTCGACTCGCTAGAAAGAAGAGAATCAAGGGGTAGAAGAACAACAAGTGAACAAATTGATATCAGTTTTGTGTGCGTGCGATGCGCATTCCAGGGGAATAATATTTTGCCAACATGTGGGTTCATTCCTAAATATTTTGGTATCCGATGGAACAGCTAAAAAAAATCAACAAGGACAATGTTGACCTGATCCCGCACTGAACAAGTGAAATTTCAATACAAGTAGACAAAATCTACAAGATCGATAACTAAACACGCACCGGTGGGACGCACAACGATACCGACGTTGTTGAAGGTAAAATCTCGGTCACGCACACGCACAATGTTGCTGAGTACGCTTGCAAATATTTCTCAACACCAACCGGTTACACTGAAGCCAACAATGGTTGTGCTGGTAGATGTGGAATGCCAGTGTGTTTTACTCCAATCAATGGTCATGGCTACGGATCGTACAAAACTAATCATAAACAGTGTTAGATCATGAACGTTGACGAGTCATCACTCTGGCAATTGTACCCAGCGGCTTTGGTTTCTGCTCTTTAGCAACTCAGTTTGCGGACTAATGTGGAAGAAGTAGACGGAAGAGTCAATAAGCAAAGACTAATTGCTTTCTTCCGCTACCGCAGGACGGGCAATTTGCAGTCTAATCAAGTGGCAATCAAGTGGAACTTACCGGTTTCAAATCGGGATAGGCGTCATCGTAACCGGTGGTCAGATCACGTACACCCACGATACGGAATCGACCAAGCTGTTGCGGATAGCCCACTGGACTTGGATTATGCGGCCAGTGGCGAATGCGTTCAAACATGGCATTGATTTTGGCCGGTTCGTGACAAAAGTAGTAGCTGTTGTTGGTCACGTGAAACCCGTATCTGGAAGTGCAAGTGTTCGGTCATTGAGTGTGTGTGTGTGTGTGTGTACATATATATATAAGAGAAATGAAACAATGCGTTGACTACCCTTTTATTCCAAGGATACTGACATTTCACCTGGGCATAAACACGGGGTCTGGTTCAACTGTATGGAATGGTTGGTTTGGTCGGTTTGCATAATCCGGTGTGAGCGTTTATGAAAAGGCTTTGTGATCTGATACAATTGTTTGTTGCTGAACTCGCACTGGTCATGGGAATAGCATACTTGGAGCCCAAAAGAATATTGTAAGTTGCAAACAGATGAAAAAAATAATAGCATGCAGAAATGATATCTTTTGTGTAGAAATTGGGAGTTTGTTTAAGTGGAGTGATTCGGGTACTAGTTAACTGTGGGCTATTCCACAAACCAGTAGCTATTCAAAGACCGTGAGCGGGTGGACATTCATGTTTTTCCATTAGGTATTTGGTCGACAAGTTGCTCGACTACCAACCATTCCGAACTAATCTAACTAATGGAGATGTGTGTAGGAAGCCAATTGGTGGGACTGATTAAGATCAAGTGAATGATTTCCAGTTTGGTGCTGCTTAAAGGGACAAAGCGCATTGAGCCAACCTTCGTTTACATTAAACCTGCCAGCTTCTGTAGTAAATGAAATTCTGCAGGTGCATGTCTATCTGTGTACAAACCGAAAACGAAAACATGCGGTAGATGGAATACTTCATTTCATGGGTGACTACCAGACCGAATAAATCACTCCTGTGCTATTTCGGGAATGAAGGCTCATTCTTACTCTCGGAGTGGACAAAACATCTGGGATTTTTATGGGGTGGGAGTGATGGTTAAAGTGAAATATAAAAGAGTATATATACATATATTCCTGTTTGAGGTCAGGCCGAATGTCAAACAAATCACGGCACAATAAACCTTAGAACAAAGAAAAAGTTCCATGATTTGATTTGAGGCTTTTGGAGGTTCTACCTAAGTAGATGTGGGAATACCCGGACAGATTTCCGAGGATAGTAGCCGAAACCAAAGCGAAAGGTTGCGGTATTGATGTGAGTATCGAATGAACAGAACAGTTCGTTTTGTGAACCAGACACAGAGAGAAAGCAAGCAGAAGAAAACTTACTGTTGATAAATCTTGACCAATCGATCCTGAAGGGACATGCCTTGGTTGTATGTGTCCGTGGCCAGTTCGCTCATGGCAACCAAAGCGCTCACTCCGTCCTTGTCCAAGACCACATCACTGCACATAAATCCTGTGAGAATGAATAGACAAAGAAAATCACTGCGACAAGTTTGATTTGTGCTGAATTCACACAAAAAAGAACTGTTTTCTTCTTTATTGTAATAATGTCTCATTTACGTCAAGAATGTCAGCTAGTTTTAACCATAGTGTAATCTATCGAACTGAATTTCTACAGCATAACACTCACCTCCGGCCATCCACTTATCCACAGTGCAGTTTCTAGCGTTTCAGTTTGACAAACCACGAGCGGATACATAAAGACACAGATTGCTCCCAGTGAGACCAACGAACCAGTAACACAGTTTAAATTTGCCTAATTGTATAGGTTACACGGGATAATGGTCTTCAAGGGTTAGGGATACTTAGGTGTGGTGCACATTTCTCTACCACGTGACAGGCATGACGTGCATCTTTCCAGATAGACTCCCGCAGAACAATGTATTCTTCAAAGCAGGAAATGGCCACAGCAAAGGCAACGGTAACAACTGGTTGTACCCATTCAACAGAAGTGATGAATAAATGTTACAACGGTGCATTGCGAAGTAAGTTACAAGGTATTCGATCAAACATTCATTTGGTCCATGTAGTATTATCAAATATACATATATATATATATATATATCTTTTTTCAGCTAGAGTCACCACCCCCAAGTACACGAATGACAAGCTTTTGAATCACTGTGTAGGTGTTTCAACCGCGTTAGCGGTTATTCGAAGAGCATGCCCTACTGGGATTGGAATAGAATTTATCACATCACGCGCCGAATCCTTCTTGGTACTGCATCACGAAGACGCATCATCATCACACCCGTACCGATGGCCTCCTCGAATGCGAACAAGATGTGAATACCGTCCGCCGCCAATTGCTGAGCTCGGTTCCCCATCCACTTGAATCCGGTCAATGTCTCTTCAAAGTAGAAACCTTCTTTTTCGGCAATGGTGTGCAGAATCTTGGAAGATACCGTGCTGGATAGCATGCCCACTGTGGACGCTGTGCGTAGAACCGGGTGAAATGGAAAAGGGGTGACAAAAGGATATGTTGAATCATATTCCGCGGAAAAAAATATGGAAACATGTGGAGTCACACAAAGAGAATCGAAACTGAAGACGCCTTTTTATATGATAACTAATGTTATGTTGTAAGTATAAAGTAATAACTTTTGTGGTTTCTGCTCTAGCAACAGCACAAAGGGAGACATATGACGAACCTGTATGGAATTTCGTATGCTCAGTTCCTTTCACAACTTCAAAAACGACACAGAAAAGCCATATCTCTGCAATATATTACGAATTCGGTTTTTTCAGGAAATCGCACTCAATTGTTTACACAAGGGCCTGAATATGAGACAACAATTTCCTACCAGAACTACTAACTATCAGCTAATCTACAAGACCCTTGCCTCCAAAAGCCTCAATATGGTCGGGGTGGGTGTCTAGGGTTGTGGTTGGTTACCCTTCTCTTGCACCTCGCGAAATGCTCCCGTATGACCAAACTTCTCAAACAGCCTCTGCTGAGGAAGCACTACTCAATGCCATTCCACCGAAAGGAGAGGACGAAAAGCCGATATCCGGGGCTATAACCGGCTTTGT
>UZAN01045965.1:10227-25296 GCA_900618425.1 Echinostoma caproni
ACCAACAACAACAACAACAACAACAACAACAACAACAACACCACCACCATAACAACAACAACAAGAATAACAACAACTACCAACACTTGCGAGGTGAAATCTACCACAAACACTGAATATGTCAGTCACAACGGCCAGTGCTGAAACACTGGCAAACAAATTGCCAATCTTGGTGAATAGGCGAAAACAAATGAAGAAAACTTGTTAACTTTCAAGGTATCACATCCAAAGTTGGGACGAATGCCTTTGAAGAAATTATGCGTTGTGCTCATAGTATTAGATAGTATAGTATAGTATAGTATTGGAAAGGCCTTCCAAGAGGATCGAAACGTCGTCAACCGAAAATTGTTGTTTTTGGTTTTCTCTCGTTGTGGCTAATACAAACATTCCTATACGGATCTAATACTTGTTAACTATTAAAAAGGACATTGGAAAACGTATACTTGTTGATTATCCTCTCCACGAAACATCGCCCTAATTAATGTTATTGTTTGACTGGAACGGAGAGGTGACAAAATTTGTCATTAAGCTGTTTTAGCCACTGACCTGGGTGCGGCTAAAAGTTTTATATCAGACAAACTCGTTCGTTTTGAGCAACGTATTGGGTTCATGTACCTCCGAGATCAGGCGATTATGATGAGAGAACTTTGTGATCAATCATGATATCGAGCAGCAAGGGAAAGTGGATTAGAGTTAAGAGGGACTGGGAGCTCGCAAACGGGACTCGCCTGTAGCCGCAGTAAGCTAAAAGAAGGCCAAGTCTACATTCTGCAAGCCAGGAAGTTCAACCGACATAAAGTGTGTGTGTGTATTCATGAACCGTAATCAAATTGACATTGATTTGGTACAAATGAAAAGGTAAAAACAACGCGCGAAAATATATTTAACGCTACACAAATGCGAATTACTTAGTGTGTGTGTACTTGATTCGGAGGCAATGATCATAAATTAATAAATCAGAGACAAACCTGTTTCAGTTTACGGAAACTGGCGTTCAAATGTTCCTCACACACCGCATTTCTATCGCACAAATCGGCGCATTCATCGGTCAGTGGAGTGATCGCATGGCACTGATGTCTGCCGTCACCGAAATAGCCCGGTTTGCAAATACATTCGGCTCGTTTTTTGGGAAAACAGAATGCATTTTCCGCACAGCCACACAGAGCTATTAAAACAAAGGGAAAATGCCCATGATTCCCACATTTTGGGGTAATGGAGAATAAGTGACTGCATAATCGGAATACAAATTGACATGAACAATACATTCTGCATGAGTGTGAAATTTGCAATTGTTGTTAACAGAACAGTATCTCTGTCTCCCTTGAAAGCTGTCGAGGTTACATTTAACTGATATTGGAGATAGCATCCGACAACACCGTGTGAGCTGGTGGACGCACACATGAATTCTATAAGAAAGGAACGAAATTAAAACTGTGAGTGCATCGACTGATATGCATCTTTGACGAGCTTCCTTGGGAACGAAAATGAAGTCTGATGTTCCCGGAGTGTATGGTTTACAGGAGGAGGGCTGAGCGTGAAGATGAAGCTTGAATGCTGTTCAATCATTGCTAGTGATACCGCGATTTGGTTTGCGGTAATATTATTATTGGGTCACGTGATCTTTTTGGGAAGGATAGCATTGAACTCAGAATCAGATTAGCACCATGAGAAAAGTTTGTCTAAATTGTAGAAAAGCTCTGGGTGCACTTTACATGTGCTATGTTTCCTCTATCACGAATCAAACATTTAAGCTTTCAATCAATCTGAGGTTTTGACTTTTTGTCTCTCCGGTTGGGCCATTGGTTCGTTCACGTCATCTGTCCGCGAAAATGTGCTTCTTAAATCAGAATAGAGGATAACACGTTGCGTGTACGCATGTGGCAGAGATAGGGCTAGTTTATAATGGAAGCAGTTTGGAAAGTGTGTGGCGCGGTAGTCTTATTCTTCATATCGTCATCGGATCTTCACTACGCGAAACAGCAGATCACAATTAGAACGGCAGAGCACAAAAGCAACAGATGATTCGAATAGTCGGTTGCAGTCATTTAATGAGGTGTAAGTGCGAGCCAAAATCCATCCAGGTTCAGTTGGTGTATACACTAGCCCAATCAAACGTTAGGTATATACGAATGTACATATCATAACTGATTGGAAAAAAATTGTGAGAGCACAAAACCGGTTTCTCTGTCAATACAGCTCATCTGGTATGTGTTTGCGGTAATCCTTTGTCAAATCCTTCTAATACGTACACTCCCGCTGTGCAATGGCTACAGAAACTTCATTTGCATCCCCGGGGAGTTTATTTGAGACCAATATTATAAAATCACTGAAAATCTGCTATGGTATCGAGTTAGCTGAGTAAGGTTACATCGAAACCACAGCAACTAAAAAAAANAAAATTGTTACAATGATTCTTCGAGGTTGCCTTGTCTCAAATTTATTCCCTAGAAGACAAATTACCTCTGTGTTGTGCACTTTTTTTTTGAAAGAATAAATAACTGTTGGATCCATTTTCTAGTAGAAAATTGCCTACTTATAATGTGGAAGTAGTTACTGTAAATGTAGAAAAATTATCTTATTCGAAGTCCTGCCAGGACATCCGCCGTGACTGGCTGAAACAGCTTTCTCCATAGCATACAATTTGAATAACTGAGTTCTTGCACGATGTGCGTTCATGAATTCTCCTAAAAGGACGTGAACTCTTCCTGGTCATATGACCAGACCAAATGTCTCGACTGGACAGGTCTTTGGAGTTCGATGGGAGAAAGCAGAACACGTGTCAAGCGCGAGCACCAGGTAACCTCTTATTCAGTCAATGATCAACTTTCGCTTATGCAAAAGCGAGACAAACCGAGCACTGACAATTTAGGTGCAATTCAATTTTTGCCGTGCTGCCAATATGTTGACGAAGCATGTGGCCAGGCATATGAAACTTAGAGACCGGGAATCGAAGACCAAAACGCACATTGGCATGACACACACGGAGTACGGATTTTCCGCTTGGTTGGATCCCGTGCTCATCCGTTTGCTGACCATGAACGCTTCCTTTCTAGCCTACCAGCCTCAGTCTGCCCCCGTTTGGTTATTGCGGGGAGCGAAATACTGATAAACAGTGATGATTAACCACGATTACCCTATCAACGGTCACTGTTCCTGCATCATCGGTATTGAGCCTCGTTGGATTTTGGGAATCGGAGATATTTATGCGGTTTCAACCAGACGGGACTGATAGGGTGGAATAGTAACACTGAGGTGAGTTTTCAGGCATTGGAGGGTGAGTCGGTCATCAGTTGTTTATCACACGGAATTCCGGATGAGTGGAACTCACTGGTTGGAGCAAGCACATATTACAGCCGTGTTCCTCGGCTCGCGCCTTAGCTGTATCCGGTAGTACTCGAGTGCAGCTATTTGATGGGGCTTTAAATTAAGTGGATTGTTATTCAAACTCTAAACAAGATTGTGAATTGGCTAGATAAACTAATTTTGTAGCACTTTCTTGTATTATTACCAAAGTCGTATTACGAACTATGAAACATTTGAGAATACGATAGCCTCTTAAGCAACGATAACAAGTATTCGCGAAATTTCTTCTCTTTTCTTTGACTTCCGTTTCTACTGATCACATAATTACACAAGAATTACTTTTGGAAATCGGAATTGGCCAATCAGGTAGCTGCAGTCTGCTAAATAAAAAAAGAGAACGTGGTGTGGCTGGTGTGAGAATATTGATCTGATTCGTTTGAAAGCCTTCGTTTTTCCAACCGGTATTTGTTGAACACAATCATTTCTACGCGCTTTTTATGTGCCAAGATTTATTTTGCGCTATAGAACCTACCGGATCACCTCGGATTTGTACCTATTGATCCAGTTAAAACTTTGTATTACTCGCAGGAGTGGTCTCCCATTTGTGTGTGTGTGGAGGGGGGGGGTTCAATCAAGTGATAATTTGCATTGCCACGTGATTCACCGTGATGGCCAATAGCATTCGCGGATCCTGGAAGAGGATACCAATTCCAGTCACCCCTACACGATCGGCCGAAGTGAACCTAGCAAGCCTTCAGCGGAAAAGCTTGCTGTGATTAGCAAGTGCTATTCACTAAACTACGATGACGATGCATTGCGGTCCAATACAGGCGACCGAAAAAACTTGGGTGATCGGACAAATTGCACTCTGCGTGTGTAATATATACACTGGTATCCACGAATCTGAAATTACTGGCGGACAATGAGATGTTTCTGGACAACCTCATACTGCAATACCAAAATGCTACCATTAGAAAGGTCATGAAAAGCCTTTTGTATTGCGTTGTTTGACATTTTCCGTGCGATGTATGATTTCCTTTGAAACGACCTATTTCGAAGTCAACGACTCTCACACTGTTCGATGAATCGTTCGTCCCGACAAACGCGAACCAGTCAGTGGTGGAAATCACTGGTTTATCTTATGCGAATATCAAGCACACTTTAGAGACGATCGAACTATAGATGCATCGGAAACACATGAAAACTTGGACAACAACAACGTTTACAGACCGCTTGAAACTGACGCCACAACTCCTGGTTGCGCTGAGGTCGTGGAGGTCGAGCAAGTGGATGGACTGCTACTGGCAGAACTAAAAACCGTAATCAGTGCAACCTCACGAGGTAGATCACGTTATAAAGCAAGCCAAATTGACGAGGGAGGAAAGCTGTGGTAATCGGGCATTGAGATTGGATGACAGTAAGCCCAAATCATGATACAACTTCTAGACAGTTTGTTAGAACATGGAGGTCCCAAATGGTTATTATTTCTCGATCACAATAGCATCGTGCTGTGGCAAAAGTTGAGTTCTCTAAAGCAAGACTAAATAGAAAATCATATGAAAGTTTAGAAATGTTATATTAAGCGAAATTACAGTTATCAGTTTGTGTCAAAGTTCTACATGCGCAAATAATGTTAATCGTCCCATTGTTGAAGTCCAATTATTTTCAAAGGAGAAATTCTTAGTGTATGCAGCAAATGAAGTGTGAACTGAAAAGCTAGAAAGCGCCGTACAGCTGTTTCGACCTGGTTGAGTCTCATCAGCAGTGGAAATCCAGCAACCCAAATGGGGATCGAACCCGGGACCTCATAGGCAGAACGCAGGTATGCTACCCACTCGGTCACCGGGCAACATTTTCCATTTATACGATGAGCACAACTCATCTTTGCGAGCTTGCTGCGAGCATAGCGCCTCGTTCATCTCAATACTAGTCTCTGGGGTCATGACTCGGTAGGAAACCTTCACAACCTGATTACTTGAAATTGAATCAAATCCTCGATTACTCTCGTGTGTCAAGTTACTTTGAAAAACTGAAAATTCTCTGTTAAACAATATACCCTTAAACTGTGGGTTCGCTCTGTTAATGGGATGTGGTCAAATTGGATCACATTGGAGGATCGTAGTGGTAAAATTTCGGGTTCGTCTAGTCTCACATAAAAGGCCCGTTAAACAGATGGCTGTGATGCTTTGACAACCACTAATCTCACCCGAAAGTTGTCACATGAACCAGAATACAAAATGCACGGTAACCGAACCGTGAATCGGAACGCGCACATAACCGAGCATAACGCACGCAGAGTGGAATTCATGGAGATCAGGAAACCAAGCCACAGATTCATAATAGCAGAAAAGCACATGGATTCAAAGTAAGTAACTGGCTGAACGGAGATGCTGTAAGCAGTGTACTGCAGACTGTAGACCTGATGAGAGGTGGTCGGTTACATTTCACAAGGATCATGTTAGATCATCATCTGATTTGCCCATGTGACTCAGATTCGCTCATGAAATCCAGATCCTACTTCTATCCAGATCATCTTCCATGCAAAACCTGGACCATTGGTGGTGATGGTGGCGGTTATGGTGGGATCCGAACGGTTAGCAAATGAATACAACCAACGTGTGCATCACATGACCGATCTGATTGGACGATAACTGGACCAATCAGTTACAACGGTCCAATCAGGATCAAAATGTCGATGGGTGACCAATATGTTCACCCCTAGTTGGTTCATTGATTCATATGATGAGCTTGTCTTGGCACTGATCAACATTCGCATCGGCTACCGTGCTCGTTTCTCGATCTACGGTTAGGATTGAGGAATACGTACTTGTATGATCAATAAAATAAGGGTACTACAGTTACAGTGTTGATAATCACTGACAACAGAATCCATAGATCATAAAGTGCTTAGGAAAACAAATTAAAGAGGACCAAGCAAAATTATAGAGCTTAGAGCACACAATAGTTCTACTTGACGTAACAAACCACCATACCTGCCATTTCGTTCACATCTTTCTCGGTCAGGTTGACCAAATTTGAAAATGACGACTCAACGACCCATGTGGAGTAATCAATACCTTTACTCGGATGATAGTAGCACAGGAGTTGCATGCCTTCCATGGTTGGAGCCAGTTCTCGATAAAGCACACTTCCACCGTCATGCACTTTGATAAACTGATCCGTGTTGGGTGGCGCGGTCAGATAGCTAGTCACACGTTCCCGATCCAACAGAGTACCCGGAATGTGTGAGCACAGACCGGAACTACTGCCCACATAGTAACCGTCCGGGGATGGAGGGAGTCGTAGCAACAGTTGTTTGTCCTCTCGGCAACAATGCATGAAATATACAACCTGATTGAGGGCCTCCTCGTGCCAGTGTCGATTCTCTGTCGGTTTGCCGAATTCGTCTACCACATAGACCGATTTTAAAACAAATCGGGGTATCTTCATCGGAGTTTCTGATTTAGCTCCTGGGCAGGGGAGAAAAAGTTGAAGCAGAATTCCTAAGTGCCTTGTATTGCCATGGAAGATGTTTTCTCAAAAATGACAATGGAATTTTGTTACTCAAACATCTTAGTATAAGATTTCTGTGAAACTACCAATCTGTATTTCAAAAAGAATAACGCTTCTGGTTTTTACAGCAACTCGTCAAAATTTCATCACTTCTCCTAACAACAGGTTTTGAACTTTTCTCTCTGATTTCACTGAAATTCATCCTGTGCTTTGCCTTCTACGAACTCAGAGGTATTTTCTCGGAATAGAAAGACTGTGTCTGACGAAACAACAGTCGCTACTTGGGGTAACTGATCTTTGCGTCGTACAGGCTGACAGCCAAAGATCATGCATTTTCTGATTGTCCCCTTTTCTGGATTCAAATTTCACCCAAACACATTTTTGTAAGCTTTTGATAATCACGGCAACGGACTAATCACAAATATTTTGAATATCAGAGCAAGTATTGGTTTCAAAGTACCGAAACGGCTTTCTCATTAATGCAAATAACTTCGATTCTGTCCACCTGTGATTTTGTATTCATCGTCTTTCTGAAGGTGTCCTGAAACTCGTTTGATCGATAACTCCTCTCACCGAACCCATTTTACTTCATTTGATGATACTGAGATCTTTTCCATAAACAATAATTCTGGTGTTTTTAAGGATATTAATCACTCTCCATTCTTCTTGCCTACGTTCATACTGAACCGCCCCGTTCTCGTAAACTTGATTGCTTGTGTGTTTACTGATGAGTTCATGTTTGCTGGTTGCCCGTCCCTTGATCCAAACGGTTTCCACTTTCCCTCCTAAGACGGCTTTCGTGAACCTCGTGTTTCGTCCCTGTCCCACTTTTTCTCGCACTTGATATCAGCAAAGATGTCGATGCTCCCTTTAGTCTCAAAGCCGCCCCCTCCCATTAATGTTCTTTGTTAAATGATCGCTCCGATCCTGTTGTCGAAAGTCAGAGCATTCTCAAATCTGACTCTGTTAAATAGCTCGGTGTTACTCACATCCACAAACTCCTCTTTCTGACTACTCACGTTGAAGACAGTTTTACAACAGCCCGAATATATTTTAATGCATAAGGCTTAGAGAAATAGCCGCTCTCCAGATCTCCAATTCTTGATCACTGGTATTCTTCTACACCGGCTATACTGCTCTCTAGAATATTTGTGGTGATCGTGTAACGAGCACACAAGCACCACGATGCAGCTTCCAGGTAGCCAATCAGGAAACAGATTTCGCAACCAATCATGTAGGCCCGAGCAGCATCTATCGGATTGGCTGAATGCAAGAATGCAACCATATGAGCAATATCGTTGTCGATTGAAATGTGAAGAATCGACCAATAAAGGTTTGATGCTTGTGATATTTATTTGCATGCTAATCCAAAATAATCGACTGTATCCATGACTCGTTCTGATTCTAACTGTCTGTGCTGTTCAGTAGGTTTTCAGTCCGAATCCGAGTTCGCGCTATTCATTTTCGATTTCTATTCTGAATATNATTGATGGAACCTTTTTGGTTGGGTTTTTCCGTTGCCAAGCCTTTTACTGCCTGTGATAGAGTTATTGAGAGGACAAATGGTGATGAAGAGCACCGTGTACATTACGAAATCATGAAAGCGGTGTCGGGTCCCCGAATGCACTCCGCGTTCCAACTCCGAGCTGCATGTAGATCATCGCAAAGAATCATTGACATTCCGTACAGTGACTGTCTCTCAGACACCTGCATTGAAATAAACCTTTCAAGTCAAGAAAAGCTAGCATTTTTCCTGTGTAAAGAGGCATAATATAGTTATATTTTTTGGTCGCTATATATATATATATATATATATATATACATATACATATATCCACCGCATAAACTCGTAACCTACTATTTTCAACGTGGCCCAACATGTGATTTTTTTCTGAAAGATACGTATTCTGAGGGTTCCGTCCATAGAAAGCTTCATTTTCAGGTTTGGCTTGAACTGAATCCTTTTTCATTTGCACTATACTTAAGTTCACGAAACCAAATTATCTGCTGATATTCCGTAGTAGCATTCATTTTGATGAACACTTACAAAATTGCCTTGTCTGTGCTTGTGAAGTGAACACAGTAAGTGAGTAAATTCCTTTATTACTACTACTTAAGTTTTCACTTCATGGAACGCAGGGTAACGCCGTGAGTACCGGGGCTGGGGGGGGGNAGGCATCCAGTACAATCAGGGTGCGGTCAGGTAGGACAGTCCAGCAGGCAAGGAAGCGGTCAGTGCAGCCAGTTCTTTATCCTAATGCCCATGAAATTTTATGTTTCGGTCTGGGCTCGAACCAAGAAACTTTGGATGGGGATCCGGAATAAACATTGGTGTAGAGCGTGTCTGCCATGATACACGCAGTGGTTAGCTCTGAAAGTTGAAATCATTGTTTGGCCAGGCCTTGTTTGTCTCACACACTTTTCCCCACTCCCCCTTAATGTGGTGCGAAGTTTGGATCATTTACCTATGGACACAGTACGATCACATTGCTTATTCGCATTTAACTCACGGCTGCTTGAGATTAGTGGTGCGGGATAATTGATATGGAATTCGGGATGGGGCGTGAAGGTGAAGTCGGAAGGACGGTCGATCACGTTGATGTTTACAATCTGGTCACCTGCGAGCGATCAAAACGCTAACTAACCTAGACTGATAAGACAATCCAAGTGCAAAATTCGATGAATATTCCTTCATCCAAATGGGAACTCATTAGACAGCAAACAAGACTCCCTACAGAAACATTGACCCATTACACAGAGTACTAATTCATATTGGATTTTAATTTGAAACCAAATGTAGGCAAAGAAATATCTTAAAACTTACTGCCAGTAGAACGGTCAAAGTTTAGGGATGGATTGAAACGTTCCAACCGTGAGGATAACCGCAGATACGGCAGTTGATTAAGTCGATCATCGTTTGACGCCTAATAACCTTGGTATGATCGATATGATAACCGATCACTTTCCCCATCCATATACCCTCACGGGCTTTCTCTCTCTCACACACACAAACACGTCCAAACACACACACACACACGAGTTTCGCCGTCACACGATCCGTCTCGTTTGACTGTGGTTTGACCCTTGTGATTAAGTTCATATCGTGTTTGTACATTAGCGTTTACCCCGTTTGCCCCGTTTTCTACCCCTCGCCCTGCTCTGAATGGACAGTCCGCGTAGCAGTCAGTATCGTGTCTTCCCTTATTACTTGATATTGTCCTTCGGCCCGCTTGGTCCTCGGAGGTTTTGTTCGCTCGTTTGGTCCTGGCGGTTTTTATGCAATGCGAACCTAATTTGCAGCTAGGTGAGTGGAATTGAGACGAACGAGTCTCGAAAGAGTCGTTGCGATGATTCTGTATCGGATGTTGTGGGTTGGTTGTGGGTCTAATCCCAGCCAACTCAACGCTAGGGCCGATTTTCAGCATTTTATAATGAGTGGTATATGTATGATTGGACAAAATTCCTCAGGAGCACAAGGACTGGTTCCGCGGTCCTTGCCGCTCGTCAGGTATCCGATAGTCTTCTGTCTGGTAATTCTTATACTTGAACTCTCGATATCAATTGTTTGGTGCAAACCTAATCTGCAGAGGACTACCGGATGCGCATACCTGATGAGCGGCAAGGACCGCGAAACCGGTCGTGTGCTTCTGCGGAATTCTGTCCAGTCATTTATGTACTACTCATCATAAAAAACTTAGTGGCTTTTGCCTGTTTCGATCGATTGACTGTCGACCCCATCTAGTTTGTGCCTCTGATCGCAGTGTTGTGATATTTTCCAGTAGTAGTACCGCACGCATTGTACGCCAGTATAAATCGTACCTAGAACGAGTCCGTCTTCTGGCTTTGCATGTTACTCAACCTTGGCTTACACACTGGACGTATCCAACATTTATGATGCTCCCCAATAGTATAACTTCATAATACTGAAAGTAAGAAGGACAGGGTGATTTGATAGGCTATGGCCTGCTGATGAAACTACTTCTTTTTGCGTCATACAGAGCGATTGATCCATCGTTTCACATCGTTTTGTCCTTCTCATCCGTGACTTCCGGCAATCTAATTCCTTCTGACCTTCTAGGTAATCTGCTTGGATCATTTTCCACGACTTGCGCAACTAGGAATCCCTTAACCTGACACGAGACTGTCTGACCACCGACTCGTAATATTTGTGATAATCTTGTTGTCACCTGTCATCCAGCCGCATGATGATGGCACTCCCGCTGACAAGCGCTGCATAAACATTTTCCATTCGGAATCTACCGGATGAGGCAACGCTCCATAACTGATTCTCCTGCGGTGACTTTCTACCAACGCTTAAGCGGCATAATATTCATAACCTCTACTCTTGTGCGGGTCCGACAATCACACGATTGATCGGCTTCATTCATCGATCGATATGACAGTTCAGCTGTAACAGGAGATGCGATGCTTACACGAACAAGAACCCACACCTTGACCACAACTGCGAGTCTTTAGCATACCCAGTGAACTTCGACTGCACACTTCACGAGTGCCATCATCACGTGTCTGGACTACAGGTGATATGCTAGCAGCCATGCATTCAGTTCTCTTACAACATTACTTTACCCTTCAATCACTTTCATTTCCAAGGTACCCATTCCTCTTCCACATCCCAGTTTCTTAGGACTCGTAATCTTCCATCCTCTCAGTTCTTTCCATTTATGGGTCCCCTGTGCGGGAGGGATGTAAGCTGTTGCCTTGCCCCTGAAACTATTTCTGATATCGTTCAGTTACCCATGGACCCGTCAGCAGTGTAATCCCGTTGCAGGTCTAACCTTGGAAACACTTGGAACACAAACGACTGTCGAAGTACCGTGTCGCCCACCTCGAGCTCAGCTGGTGCAAGAAACTGTCCTGTCCTATCCTGTCCTGACAACAAGATTATCACAAATATTACGAGTCGGTGATCAGACAGTCTCGTGTCAGGTTGAGGGATTCCTAGTTGCGTAAATCGTGGAAAATGATCCAATCAAATCACTCAGAGGGTCAGAGGGAATTAAATTGTTTTGGGTCACGGGTGACAGGGAAAAGGCGATGTGAAACGATAAAGCAATCGCACTGTATTTTTCGTACAAAGCGCCAAAAAGCTAGGTAGTAGCTTCAGACGTCGTCCAAACACCACCATCACCACTGATTTATCATCAGATGTGAGTGTGAAATTCGGCATTTTGAGTTATAAACGAGTTACGTAACTTTATCAAAGCTGCTGTTCCTCTCTCAGCGATCACGTTTGTTTGCTAGATCACACGGGCTCAGAGGAATGTGAAAAATCTGACAAAAAAGTAACTTACGCATTCCGATCGGGCACTCTGTATTCATTGTGAACACACAATAGTCTCCGGCCGGCCATTCTTTTGATTTCGTCTGATTATCCGTGGACGTATTATGCAAACAAAACTCCATGGAAGTAACTGCGCTAACTTTGAACGTTTTCGTCGCATTATCCACCGGGTCAGGCAGAGTGCGTTCCTCAAATGTTTTACTCACAAATGTCAACCGGACTCGTTCGAAAGTGTCCGGGCATTTGTATCGACCGGGTTGAAGCCCTTTGCTATCTGAATCGATGAACGGATGACCAACTAGGTCATCCGGGCGAATAGATTCCGCGTACTCTACCGTGCGGATAATGCTTGTTTTCAATCCACTACGTCGGCCGATGGGCAGCAGATACTCACCGGGCGGCCAGGACAGTTCCGCACCGAACCACGATTCGGGTACATAGTGACAAAGAATGTCCCACTGGGGATCGTTTTTAATGTCCGTACGTAAGAGCAAACGAACCAGATAACGCTCTACCTGAAGATTGTCAAAGAGGTTGGCGGGCGGGGGGAGAAAACGGAATTTTATACTACTGACTTCAACCAAAGGAACAGTTGGAATATATATATATATATATATTACGTATTACTCCTATTAGCATTCGGTTGAGTTGATGTCCACGAAAGCTTGTTGATTTGCGTAAGTAAGGTGATGCAGACAGGTGCCTTAAGAGAGCAGCATGGCGACAATCCAATGACCTGAAGTTCAATTCGAATCGTAAACCAGCCCCGCAACCACTCCACTTAGCAGTGTGATCTGACGGAGATATCAGAGTGGTAGATGTGGTGATAATGGACGCTGCGGTGAAGGCTAGGGTGAATTCTTACTTACAAGGACCGGAAGGAAGGAAGCAGCGGGGAAGAGGAAGTAAAGCAGAATAGAGAAAGCAAAGTGATAGAAAATTGAAAGCAAGGCGTACAACATCAAACAATGATGTTCACCAAACGAAATATGATGAGTGTATTTGAATGGCGATATTCAATCGATAGGGATCACAGGTCACAGTTTCTCGGTATCGAACGGCGAGTCTGGGTCGACGTAGCAATAGGCTCAGTTATTCCAAAACAGGTGGCATGATGATTGAGAGATATGCATGATATGGAGAAGACAAAAAGTGATTACACCTTTTCTCAGCAATCTTTAACCAAATCCCGAAATTATTTAGTCTCGAGCCGAAACCCATAATGCTTGGGCCAAGACTCACAATCTCTCAGCCTTGACCCACGTTCCTTGGGCCAAAACTCGCAATGTTTTAACCACGACCCGTAGTTTTTTTGTCTCGACGCACAAACTTTAGTACTCACTGTGGGTGAGTCAGATAAAAAAAGTATCGGCACATTCTGAGGTCAAGGAATGTAGAAACATTTTATTTTCTACGACTATTGATGTTACAAAGGTTGACTAAGAAATGAGGTGTGGCACGGGATAGATAACTAAAGAATGAATATCCAGGTGGCATGAGGAGTGACATGCACATGGTATAGGGTAGACAAACAACGGTTACAGAGAGGGTGGATCGGGATGCTGGAGAAAGTGATTTAAAAGGAGTCGACTCAGAAGGAGGAAGGTCCGAGAATCAATGGGTTTGACGGGTGAGAACATAGTGCGAAAGGTTTGGAGTTATTACCTTCCAAGGCGGTCTGAAACGCCTTTGGATGAGCACATAAAAGCAGTTTATGTTTTCAACAATTACACCAGAGCTCGTTGATTTTGTTCTCTTTTCGCACAGACAACGAATGCGTTTCCTTAGGTATTTACTATAGTTGCGGCCTCATGAGTGGCGCGCATACGATGAGTTGAGTTGGACTTTCGTTGAACTGTTCCTGGCATCTACTCCGATGACTTAATTGTGTGTGTGAGGGAGAGAGAGACAATTCAAAAAATAGTGCGCGCGCGAATAGCATCATCCTGTGTGACGGCGAACACGAAACTCACCCTCGTATTAGCTATGGGCAAACACTTTTCGCCGCCGAACAGGAAGAAATCACCTGAGAATGGCCAATTCATCGGAGTTGGATCTTTCACATGGTCATTACGGCAACACATCTCGGCGATTGAACGAGAATGACGATGCAGACCTGAAAGGGCAATCAGAGAGATCAGTACATGAATCTTGATCTGTTTATTGTGGGATAAACTTTGGACCCGAGAAAATCTCAGTTTAGAGGTTATGTGGTATTTCTCTTCTTCTGATAGCTCTTTTGTGTTGTGTGGCCTAACGCATTTGCTGAATAACTCTTGTATACATTACTATCATCGAATGCGCAGTATCGATGCCCGATGTACACACAAGCACCCAATCGCACATCCGGATATACAACCATACAGGCACATGACACGGACGTTCCTCACATGGGAACTTGATTACATTGACCAATCAGATTGCACCACGTGTCTGTTTGGTTGGCTAACTGCTAGTGATCTGTACGATCGGTACCGGCTGATGACATGCTTTTATTGTTTATGTTGATTACGATGCTTCTAGTCTGCACCTAATTAAAGGATTTACTTTCGTGTATATTACGAGTTTTAGTGAATACACCATTCTGCATTCTGGATAAGGAGACTGTGCTGGTCCTTTTAATTTAGTTGTTGGACCGCACCGATACACCGTTTTACAAACCTCATCAAATGTAACTGAACGGGTAATTCCTTTATCCATTCGAAACAACCACAACAAACTCAATAACCGAGAGATCACATGAGAGCAGTGGAGGATTTCATTCGATTATATAATGAACATTGTCACTCAAGCAGAAGAAGGGCCCGTAACAATGTGCTGTATTATATCGTACATAGACAAAATGTAAAACGGCCTGATCAGCTGCTTGATGGCCGAGTGGTGGCTTACGTTAAACCCGTGATGAGGGCCTGAGTTCTCAATCCTCGATTTGATCGATGGATTCGCACACT
>UZAN01045966.1:18422-30658 GCA_900618425.1 Echinostoma caproni
GGCTTACACCAATCGCATTCCAGTATTACTTGCATCCTTCTGCTCTGTCTGAACTGCATTGTCTCGGATTGGCTAGCATAATCTGACTCTGGTGTGTAGTCAGAAGCAGTGACGTGTACGCGCGTCATTGACGTCACCTTTGAAATTCGATTGATCGCAGGTGTCCAAAAACTGTAATGCACCGCTCCAGGGTAGGCGTCATCTCGTAGGCCTGGATCACCAGAGTACACTCGAATGCGAGTGATCGGTGAGAGGACAAACTCGGGTTGGCTCCCAACGCCCCAAGGTGTTGAACGCGGGAATAAGCAAGGTTCAAACCGTAAGAGCCGTCAAAATAGTGAACTATCCCATAAACCGATACGGACTAGAAGTTTAAGACCGATACGAAGTGAACAGGAAAAAAGAAATAAAACGCAGAAGTGGCTCGCCGAGAGAATTTTGCTCACGGTCGAAGGCCGACACAGGGGGACTGCCCCCTTAACAGCAAACGGCACTTATACATCCTGACTTACTCTCACACAAGGCATTCACCTACACACCAAAATCCTGGTCGCAGCGGCCGAGTTAGGTATCCCTGGGGCAACCTATCGGTACCGTGCTAAGTAAAATTCTGCAGTGGGTCTGTTACGGTGCAGCGGAGACCCCCCACCCCATCATTTGCATCTAACTAGCCTACTGCTTCTCTTTTCTCTTCAATCCCGAATGCTGATTGCATGATATGCTCTTGCGGCCGGGCCGTTTGGAACGGCTTTTGTAACATTTTGGACCATCGAAACACTGCGATGCGTATGGCACCAAGCGCTTTATGCACTAGGTTTATGCAGTGCTCCTTGTTGCCTACGTACGAACGCAAGCAAATACATTTGACCAGCAGCACCCGTAACTCTTTCTCGCTTCAGACACAATCAGATGTAGAGTAACAGACGAATACTCCGAGAGCCTTCATCCGAAACTGAGCAGTGAACCTACAACCAGAACCCGGACTACTCAAAATATTCGACTCCCAAGCGCGTCAATCTCGTGTATCCAGTGCTGTCGTCGTGGAAAACTCTCGTAAGCTATTCCATCTCATCTCTCGCCTTGGGTGTGAGCGAAAAGATCATCGAGCACTTCAAAGCACAGTTCAACTGCTCACTCGCTTCAGCTCCTCGCACAGCCACTCCAGCACACGTCCCATGGTCTGTCTCAACAGACCGAACTTATGAAGGAGACGTATAATACGCCAATGACATCGCCTTGCTGGGCGACAACACACAAGCAGTCCAACACGCTTTGAACCGCTTGACGATCGAAGATCCCGTGTATGGTATATGCTTTGCACCGCCCAGATGCAAAATGCTTGTCCAAGACTGGCAAGAGCCTATGCGTGCACTCGACCTCTATGATAAGCAGCTGGAAGTGGTAGAGAGCTTGATCGCAGCTGGTGGTGGTGTTATGGAGGAGATCACATCAAGAATAGCAAAAGCTAGAGCTGCTTTCGCCAACCGACGACACCTGTGGCACCGAAATAACATCTGACTGTCCCTTAAGGAAGGTGTTTATCATCGCGGTTCGTAGTGTTCTACTTCACAGTTGCGAGATCTGGCCCCTCCGCGTTGAGTATAATAATCGACTTTCTGTTTTCGACCACCGTTGTCTCCGAAGAATTACCCATGTCGATTGGAACATCACCTGAGCAATGATGAGGTTTGTCGTCGTGTGCTGAGTGTCCGTGGTCGCTCTCTAAAACAAGTATTGGCTCCATATCATCTCCAATGACTTGGCTACGTATTGTGTAAGCCTGATCAGCGAATATCTCTCCGTGATCCCCTTGCGCATGTTGGGTTAGGCTAGAAGAAACGTTGCAGCGGTCAGACCATGACATGGCGTAAAGGTATGAAGAAGCTGGTTTTAGCTTTGGCTTTGGTTGATGTACCCCGCCTTCCAACTTGAGAGGGATGAGAAATGTCGTTGGTTAGAGAGGTTAAGAGACGCGAGACGTCAGAGGCGCGAATGTTGTACAATCTGCCTACTCAACTCCCGTGTCCCGTAAAAAGGACGAAAAACGCAAAAAATATCAAAAACGATACGGTGAAACAAACAAAAAGATTGTTATTCTTGTTATTCAACTTAGATGTCTAACCTCCTTTTGTTCTTTTTTTTTATCTTTACCCCTCCTGTTCTGTTATTCTTGTTGTTGTGTTATCACTGTTCCGAATCACGTGGGAAAAGTCTGTTAAAATATCAAATATATATATAATGGTTTCATATAAATGTAATTGTGTAGAGTTGAAAGGGAGTTAACCGAAAACATATGTTCGCCTACATTTTGTGTTCCTAAACAATGGAGGTAATTAGCCACAAAATAATAATCTTTTTTCCTTTCAGCAAGAAATAATTTCATAATGCGATTACCTTCGTTCACTCTTAAACAACCAGAGTTAACGAAGCTGGCTGTTTGAAGTAGAAATAAGATGCATCTATCCCCTGTCGAAGTTGCTCACTCTCACCTCCACAGATATCTAGATATCTTTGAAAAAGGCATAGCTTTCTGAATTACTACTATTCAGCAAGCGATTATCAGAATATCTTAAAAGCCGTCGGGTTAAAAGAAAGCACAATGGGATGAGATTATTCTGACCGAATCAGGAAGAAAGCTCGAAGCACTTAATCGAATCATCCGATTTTGGACTTCCTATCATCCCCGACAAGTCGGTTTTCTTTAAGTAAATATTTTTATGATGGTAACTCGTTTTCTGTCGCTTTGTATTCATAATGCCCCTCTCATTTTTTACACAGCTCTGAAAGACTTTGCTTATGACTTAATAATTAATTTTCTTTTGTGAAATCCCATCATGGTATTTTTCTTATAACGTTCCAAACTATTCAATGTTTGTAGACAACTGATTGAGAGCGCTCAAAATTTATGGCCAATATCAATTCTATAATAAAGATTGAATACAAGTCAATACTGACACTTCCATTGTTTTCAAAACTGAATGCGGAACCGGAGAAGAACAAAAGATAAGTTTTACCTACGAACTAACCGAACCTAAGGTATTGTGGTTTGCATCGGATGATTTGATGGAGCATTTTGAACCAATATTCACTTACTCCGGTTTGCAGTTCCGTCTTGGGAAGAAACCGTTGCTCTCCATACACCAGAACCCCGTAGCACATCGCTTTGACAAAAACACATGTATGTAGTGTTTAACGAGTACTGTTGGGCGGTACTACCCACACTTGTGAGTAGTGTGTGCGCACGAAGAAGCGGTCTTTGGATTTCCACGGCAAACAGGTAAACAGACTGAAAGATTGACGATCATGGACAAAGAGAGTTTCACCAAAATACGAACCAACTGTTGCAAAATAAATGTTTCGTTCTGTTTATTCTTATTAAAAACTGTCCTATGCGGTTCCCTGAATACACAATTTTTCGAACCAGCACTAGACTCGTGAATTATAACCGTACAATATGGTTACACTAATGAATACCTTAAATGCTCGTTCCCTATGAATGATAAGTCAACAGAAGAAACATCCGTCAGGTATTCCGCATACCGCTAAGAAATCCGCACAATCTTAACACATTTCAGTCACTGCGAAAACCACCGGAGCACAAATGCCGGCTTCAACGTGGCTCCACAATTAGTTATTGACAATTCGATTTGTGCTCACCGCATAATTTCCTACTAGACCTAGACAAGCACCACTCGGAGGACTCTCCGACAAAACGACCACCAACAGTAGCAGATAGATAGATTGATAGACAGAAGGTACTTCGTTTTGTTTGAAAGTTTATACAGCCCGGTGATAACATTTGGAAGTTAAGTAGCTAGCTTGGAGAACGAGCCAGAAAAATGTAGACAGTGGTGGAATATTGTATGCAGGACGACGGGAATGCAATGATCACTCTATATGGGCATGTATAGCGAATTGCAATCCAAGTTAACCTGGCCAATAGAGTTATATAAACAGTTCCCCAAATAGGGCATGTTTCAGGCTTCCCTTTTCCTCAAAATAGGATCATTGGTGACAGCGAGGTAACAGATAAAATCCTACGTTTTATACAGTAATGTACACATAGCGGTACGGATACAGACAGTTTATCGCGACACGTATTCTGTCAGCGGTGGTTTTAGGCGGTCAATACATGATCTGATTTTATGAAATAAAAAGCTTCGCACGATTGATATGGTTGGATATTGAAGTGATATTAATAAATTCATGTGCTGGGTTTGACATTTTTCAACTCTGTACAAAGATGACTGCTGGGCCCGGATGTAGCTTTTATTCATTCACAGAGTGTGTTGTCTTCGATTTCGTTTGCGGTGGTCCAGTGAGTGCACTTATAAACATTATGCACTTCTAACTGAATTGAGAGGTGGGTAATGTGAACCTTTTTTCCGCATTAATTCATTCAAGTA
Source organism: Echinostoma caproni (assembly GCA_900618425.1). NCBI lineage: Eukaryota > Metazoa > Platyhelminthes > Trematoda > Plagiorchiida > Echinostomatidae > Echinostoma > Echinostoma caproni. The sequence goes on from UZAN01045966.1 coordinate 22,829, forward strand.
TGGATCATGCAGATCAACCAACTAAGTCATGAGGAACCAGAGAAAATTTTGTGGTATTTTTGTTACCAATCAACTAATCATGAAAACGGTTCGGTTTGGTAGATCGTCATGTGTATTATTGGACCAGTGAAGGTCGTGCCCAGAACAACGAAATCCTGTGTTACAACAGACTTGTCACGTGTCAATCGCGGGGTGCATGCGTGCGTGGTCAAAAAGCGGATCGGTCGATCTATCTGTGGTGTTCGACGGATCAGACAATCATCGTCAGTCTGATGGTGTTTGCAGTGTCAATAGGAATAAATACTTTACTGCAAGATCTAAAAATTACCAAAACTTTACTATGGTGGATATAATCTATCGTCAATGTAAAAATATAGAACTTGCCCTCGAATACTTTGAACAACAACAAAAAGGGACACTAGTTTCCAGCAATTGACTATGGTGTCAGTAGTCGATTGTAGTCTGAAATGGAAATAGTTAAAACGGCGTGCCAAAAGCTTTTAGATCGCTTTTAGCTAAATTAGAGACAACAATGCAGTTTCGATTTGCTTCAGGTCGATGGTTGTGAATTCGGTTTGGTATCAAAAAGCTTGTGTCATCAACCCAACTCGTCCATAAAGAGTGATTCAACACGGCAGTTCGCGTCGGCCTTGGTGTTGGACTGCTATGCAATCATACTGGGCTGTTTGCGAACTCGTTCAACCAGAAATTTATGTCTGGGAAGATGAAACTGTCTCAGTTTTCCTATAATAATTACACCAAGCTATAGTAACAGTGTTTTACGAGCTGGGAGCGTTAGGCACAAATGAAACATGACTGTTTTACCACTAAGACCGTTCGGAAAGTTTCAAAATTTGCATAGATGACCACCAAGCAGCACAATAATGTCGTCTTAGACCAGATCAGTATGAAACAATGCAGCTGTCTCCATCGCGGCATGAGGCTGAGACAGCTGCTTAGGAATCCATACATGGTGCGTGAAAATATTCAAAGTAAATGTAGGCTTTTTGTTTGTCGGTTTCGTACAATACAAAAGTATAATTGAACAAAATAGAAAATAAGCCCAAGTTTGTCCTAATGAGGATCACTTTTGAAATGCCATCCTAAACTGGATTGATTTGTGGTGGTTTGGATACGATATGCAAATGGTATAACTGATTTTAAGTCATAAATCTTTAAAAAATGTGGTTCATTAACTAAAAAGTCACTATTAAATAAAAGAACTGGAACACCCTTCTTTCGAACGAAGTTGCCTAAGCTCCAAGCTTTGGTGTATGGGGAAGATTTGGTTGATATAATATCAATCTTATCAGGAACCAGAAGGATTCTTGAGCACCCATTGATTGAGTGCAGAGAATAGGTGGACGAGAGAGATTAAAGGTATTGTTGATCAACTCAACTTCTCTGCAATTTTCGCAAGAAAACCTACATTTCCTAAAGGATATCAACACGACAATTTGATGGCGTTCATTGTTAAGCCCTTGTTATCAGCACCAAGTAGAATCAAGTTAATGCGCTGAATCCAATATCAAGAACGATGTGCTGAATTTCAAAATTAGTAAGGGGCACAATTCAGTTCTAACTATTCAGTTTACTGACCTCATCAACACTGTACTTGAAGAAACAACTGGATTATGTACCAATGACAGCGGTACATAAAGGATATTCACATATGCCCAACCAACTTCAACGAATGTTTTGCTGAAGGTAAACCATTGCGAAATTTAACTTTTTTCAGTATAGCACTTTAAGTTACGAAAACTATATATTAAACGAAACTCATGGAAAACTGTTGTTGATAGCCCATAACAGTTTCGTCCCCTGTTTCCGCATCAGATACGAAAACGTTAGAGTCGAACAGATGACGCAGGATAACAGCCTATAGGTGCTTGACGCGTCAGCTATTCAATGGAGCATTTCGGAAGCATGAGTTTTAAAGAACAGTCTTATTTCTAAAACAGGGATCTGACGGAACTCGGCTGATTGTTCTTCGCTCTCGAATTAACAGCAGAAAATCATTGAAGTCATTGTATTGAACACCGAAACAACTGAAGTGTGACTCTGGGAAACAAACTAATTGTATTGTATTGTGTATAACTTTTGCAAGCACTGGAGCTCACATTTCAGTTAAAAAATCATACCGCTAACCGTCATCAATATATATAATCAACGGGGAGAAAAGTTTTTACAGGCATTGGGACATTTCATAATCCAAGGTTAGGACAAAGTTCACTTATTGTTTATGAGTAGACGAGCAAGATACACTATGGATGAATTGCGGTATGCATTAAATCGAGATTTGGCGGACTTGGGAGCGTGTTGAATGATAGGAACGACAAAGTGCCAGTTCTGCATGCAATGGGTGGCCAGGATCTGTGAGAATCCTCTTAGCAAATTTAACACAGGAAATTACGTGATACTCTGAAAGCTTTACAGCTAATTCATTCACAGTAATAGAAGAGACAAGACTAATTATGGTTAGACCGCGACGTAAGACTGAAATCCCGTTTGAGTAAATCAAGAAAAATAACTGGGGAACAGTAGAATAAGATAGGGAAAACACATTGATAAACAAAGGTAGAAATAACTGAGTGGGATGCGCGGAACTGCCTGAGCTTTCGTATTTGAAATGAAAGGCGTCACAGTTTACCAATGCAGTTGTGGATGTGGGTTGACCAATAAAGATTGCTACCTATGGCTACACCAAGATATTTGACAGAGTTCACCCTGGATAAAGGATTGTTATTGATCACTGTGGGGTCTGTCGGAGATGGAGAGCGAGCAAAACTATATAAACACTCAACACATTTATTGGGGTTCAGGATTAGCCCAATGAGGAGGGGAATGACTGAATTTGATCAAGATTATCGGTGAAAGAGCTTAGATCAGAGTAAGAAGAAATGAGTTGGCACAACGCGACATCATCTGCATATTTCAAAATTAGTGCGGGAGAAACACCGGGAATATCACAAATATAAGTGGCAAATAATTATTTGGATAGTACCGCTCCTTGAAGGACTGTAATGATTGTAATAGTCATATTAATACGCACGGAATTCGGAATGCAAACCACGCAATAGGAATCACTAGGCACGAATCAATAATCAGCTATCACGGACTGGATCACAGAAGCACTGGACCGCAATGGCACGGGTTTGNCACAGGAATGGTAGTAAGCAGCAGTTCGTTTATTGAAAGAAATGGGGGCGATTATTTAATATATAAAAAAGAAGATTATTGATTGTTTAAGCTTCCACCAATCGGATTGCAATACTTCTTGCATCATCTTGCTTGTCTGCACTGGATTGGATTGGCTGGCACCATCCACCAATGACGTGTATTCAGAAACCATGCACGTGTCATTGACGTCAGCATTCAAACTTGATTGATCGTAAATGTCCTGAAACTGTAACGCGCCGCTCCAGTGTAGGCGCCATCATGTAGACCTGGATCACCACAAGGACCCCGGAGTTGTTGACTAAGGGTTCCCCAATCTCGGTAAAATAGCTGGATAGCCAAGCTAAAAACTGCGTGGGGCATTCAATGGATTCCAGTTTTTGTAACAACTTAGATCGAGGAATGGAATCAAATGCAGAAGAGTAGTTGAGAAAAACACACCGAACAGACTTAACAGAGCTGTTCAAAGATTTAGTGTTGAAATAGATGAGGGTGGAGACTGTGTCCAGGGTAGATCTATTTGGCTTGCAAGCAAACTGTAACGGATCACTGGGAATGTTTGTAGACTGTTGAATGCGTTTGAGGATGGCCTTTTCAGTCAATTTAAGAGCTGAAGATGGTAATGTTATGGGACGAAAACGTTCGGAGAGGATAGAAGATTTGGATGCTTTGGGGATTGGTATGATTGAAATTTTTCAATGAATATGAGGTTGGATTTTAAAAGGAGTGGAGATGTGATCTAAAATCATAGTAAAAGTTCTACTTCTTCTTTAGGAAATATGCGGGAATCCGGGACTAGTACGAAGTGGTTTACTGTAAGCACTGAGGATGATTCTGTGCCCACTCATGCTACCTGATCCAGAATTGTTGTGCACCGTTTTTTGAGTAATGTAGGCACGACCGAGGTATTTACTTTTCATAGATTGAATAAATACTTACCAAAATTCTTCAGACGATACTACAATTCGATGTATATGAACCAAAATTGGTTTATCAAACAAAACCGCACTGAAAAATAAGATGTTCCAATGGCTCATCGTACAATAGAGTAAAAAGTTACCAATTGCTACAACATAAACGGATTCAGCTGGAAAACGCTTCCGAATAGAGGGAAAATATATGTATATATATATTCGACTTGCGAACAAGCGTAGTGCCAACGCCACAACAAAAGTAACAATAACAGGGGATGGGTTTACAGAACAGAGTGAAATGAATGTTAAAAGCTTAAAATGGACAATTACAAGTAACTAGAATAACAAAATTTTTAGTGTTTCGCCGAAAACATTTTTGATAATTTTTTCTTATTTTACCGTGTTTCACAAAGCACGGGATCTCAACAGACAGATCGCACAGCATTCGAGCCACTGACTTCTATTCTGGGCCATATCTCTTACCGCCCCTAAACAACGACAATTCTCATCCCTGTGTCCCGACCTGAAAAGCGGGCTGCACCAACCGAAGCCAAAGCAGCAGCTAGCTTCTTCAAAGCTCTGAGCCATGTCACGGTCTACCCACCGCGGGGCATCTTCCAGCCTTGTCCGGCACGTGCAGAGACCACGAAATGATTTTAGGTAATGCTGGAAGAGATCAGTAAAGACGGTGGGGCCTATTACCTTTATGAACCATATCTCCTCGAATTAGGTAGTGCCACCCGATAGTCGCATTCTTTCAGTATAGGTCTTGCAATGTATCTCCCTGAACACCTCGACTGCTGTTTTGAAAAGGTCTTAGAATTGTTGGTGGATCATCGATAGATGCATTTTTAATTATCTGATTTATTGAAGTAGTATCGGGGCCTACGATTACCAATCACATCACATTACCAGGAAACGTTGTAAACCGGTTTTGAGACCAGCAACCAAGTGATCAACAAAGTTTCCAACAGTGCGATTTTATGGCACAGTATATACATTGTACAGCTTTTTGTCATATAATGTGCAAAAGATCGTCTAGAAAAGCAAGCAAAAAGATATAATAGAATGGATACCCTACTGGAATCCCATATATCTCAGTGTGACACGATTTTTTTTAACATAAAATGAAATCCAATGTCGTCGAACAAAATTTCACCAGTTATTCCAATACTCCTAAACCGCAGTTATAAAGCGCCTACAGCGGTTCCGCCAAAGAACTCTTTAGGAAGCTTCAAACAGACTAAAGCCATCACATTATCAAAGTCAATCGTCCCCGTTCACCCATTTCATACTCATAGTAGCATCTGTGAAATTTGTGTTGAGCTGGAGGCACAATACCGTGTCAACAAAGAATTTATCAAAGTTCCAGAATATGCCCATTTTGACATGAGGAAATGGCATGTTGAACGGGGATAGTCATTCAGTCATTTAAAAGTTACGGTGATCGATTGAAAGAGAGAGGAATGGGGGACTGCGACGTGTTTCACGCCCCTAAATCACCACAACACTGTAATCAAACTGTGATGCGCCATCCATGCGATCGATCTTCGGCCACGGCAGTTGAATGGCATGGGTCAATCTCTTTTGTGCACGTAGATTGAATACGCGAATGCCGATCGCTTCCGCAGTGGCTAGGATGTGGAGACAGCGACTTGGATGGGTGAGTTGGTACGCGATAGATGACTTGAAGGTTGATTCAGGCTTCACTTGATGATGAGGTGAGCGAGAATAGCGTTTCCTGTGACACCTTTTCCATCGTGTTGAAGCCAGCGTAGACGGTGCTCTTTAATCCGCTGAGACAGTTGCTTCACAGTTTGACCAATGCAGGTTGCGTTATAAACGCAGCTGAAGGAATATATAACCGTAGATGAGGCCAGCGTAGGTAAACCGTCTTTATTGGATGTTCTTATTATTGGTGAGCTTGTGAGTACGAATGACAACCTGGCTGAATTGAAGGTTCCTCTCTCAACACGCGCTAAACGTATCCTAACCAAAGCACTCATTTCGCTTGATTCATAGCTCAACATGAGAGAACGAATTGTTCAGGAGTAGCACCTTGTGGAGTCATCGCGAAGGAAATATAGATAAGTGGTTCACTTTCTTTGCCTCCATTCAGTTAGGCCTAAACTCAATCCTCCCCAAAAAGTCTCACATACGTTGTTTGCATTGAGTTTGGCAGTAATCGATGGAGTTCACTTCACTGAATTATGCTGTACGACGATGAGTACTCTCCCCGTTGAATGATGAATTCCTTCGCTTAGCCGGTTTTAACATAGCGGGTAATAGAGGTGATTATTATCGAGAGAACCGGCTTCTAACAGTAAAATGCGAAAAGCACTTGAGCGCGCTGAGTGATCAGGATTTCAAATGCCTCTAATGTAGTAGTTTAAACACTTTCAGATCACATCCTAGCGGTATCGCAAATGATATGTCATCTTCTGAAGCGTAATCCAAGTCGATTTCCCCTTCTGTCCTCATACTTCATCTGGAAGACAGAGGTAGCCGTTGTGTGTCGAAATTCATTTATAGTATCCTCGAGTGTAATTGAAGCAATCAAGTTAAGAAAGGTGAGAGATGGTCCACTAGGAATTGCAAACGTTTAAAGCTTCTTAGTTTCAACTCCATTCATCATGAAAGAGAACGACTCCTTTGTTACCACTCTGAATCATTTATTAAATTTTCTTGATAGTGTGTGCCTTCTGTCTGCAGAATAACAGACAGGATCAAGCGTGGCGTAATGAGGACAGTAACTGAGAATAAAAGCTTCCACGTTTATTTGGCTTAGCACTGGCACACAAATAATCTGCGTTTTCCGTCATTAAGCGACAGCGGTTGGTATACAAAACGTTCGAAATTCACTGGCTGAACGCGAATGAACACTTGAACTCACAATTCAACCGGGAAAGTTAATCGGTTTCTCCAGCCGCTGCTCCTCTGTTTGATCACTGAAGCGCAAACGACCCTATTGTTGACTAATTTATTCACTATTGGCTATGGCTGAACATTTTCTGACAACATATATTTGCAGTTATGTGATGCATATGGTGACTGATTGTAGTCACATCGCTTGCAAGGTCGATTGTTTCACTGGACGTGCTTTTCAGTGACCGCTGCTTTGGAGTGCGCTATTTATCGTACACAGTTCTATTGGATGGCCAACGAACGAAGTTGACCTGAGGTGTCTTCAGTGACTGGATTCCTTTTGGTCACGGTTAACTCAATTGTCGGTAGCCATATTTCATACTTTTCACGTTCTCACTACTGTACGTTTAGCAGTAGGAATTGTGGAGTATCTTCTACATAATCACGAGCTTTTGTTTGCTCAGCTTGCTTGGCAGAGAAATTCGGAAGAGCAAACGTTGTATCTCAGATGCCCAGAATTTCGAATCGAATTTCCTCCACAAAACCCAGCGCATCGCGTACTCCGAGCCAGTGTGCAATATTTGGCGTATCGTCCACTCCGCTATCGAATGGTGGTCCACAACACCGTACCACGTTCGGTACGGGTCAAGTGGATTACGCTTTGATCGGACGGGTGAAACGCACATAACAGGGGTCAGCTGGCACATATCATCGATCCGTGTGCATGGAGTGTCAAACGAACGGACATATGTGCAGGCATAACGATGTAAAACAGCACAGCACTGAATCACGCATACCTACCGCTCTTTTGAAATTGAAGGTCGAGAATTGATCGGGCGGTCGTTGAATAAAAGTTAGACGTTTCTTCGGTGTA
>UZAN01045968.1:11493-30655 GCA_900618425.1 Echinostoma caproni
GTGCATGGACACCGTCTACACATTTGTACAGCGCACGCTCTACCAGCTGAGCTACAAGACCACATCGATAGCAGACTGATCTTTGCATATTCGAATTAGCCATAGAAGCCACAGAAGCTCATTTGATGGACTTCGGAGAATTCTAAGGAAAACCTGTCGGGGTAGTCAGCTTATATGCTTAATGGTGAATGACATGTGCTTCGGCAAGTTGGATGCGTTTGTGTATTTGTTTGTAAGTACTATTTCACGGTAATCGGGATTGACAATATGTTACCACTATGTTCGAGACATTTTTCGCGCCTGGTGACAACTTAATTTGAACGCTCACGAGATAGAACAGCGACGGCTAGGTGACGATATTCACTCCTGTAACAGCGCTCCCCCCCCAGCTTCATGCAGGCCTGTCACTGTCTCCAGTACTAAGCGTTGTCTGCGCTCAGATCATGGTTGGACTTAGAAGAAAAATGGGGCTCGCGTGGGCATCGCCTTCGGTCGAGCCTTCTAGATTTCTCAACCGGACTCAAGAGACGTGACTTGTGATAAATCAAAAGCTGGAAACCGTAAATATTGGCCACGAGTATCCATAGTCTTCCCGTTGAGCAGCACACCTTAGACCAAAACTTTGCAGGCATGCGAAGTCGAATGGTAACTAGAGCTCTTGTCTTCCTAGACAGAAGATGAATTATACCCCCAATGGTCAGCAGTCTGCCAATTTGTACCGTAGACATACATAGCGTAACAAAAAAGCATATAAATTCTACACTGTGGTACAACAGTTTTAATACAAGAGTCTTTACTTAAGGTGGGTGACAATTATCATGAGAGTAACCAACACATGAGCAAGGTATGGACTGACATTGTTTCTGTAGGAGGATAAAATTGCAGAGGGGAGTTGATATTTCGAGCGAGTTGAAAGATTCGGCACAGCTTTTATTAATACGTGATGCAGACAGTACCCTTGCTCGTTTATGATCCAAATACGTCCAAATGCTTGGATCAATAAACTCAACAATCCAGTTCTATCATTTCTACTACATCTGGTTAAAACTTGAAGGGATCGCAATATATTTATCGGTTAAATCAAGGTTAAATAAGGTGAATCAATCTAACCAAATGTAGAACTATGCAGATGATCACAAGTTTAAGAATAATCTTACGCAGAATAGCCAGTTTCCTGAGGCTGTTTGGATAAAAAAGAATAGATTATGAGGCATTGTAAAACCGCTATCAACATGGAGTATATTATCAGCGCGAAGCTTAGAGGCAATGGCGACTAAACTGATTCCCCTGTGGTTTTCACCGAAGAATTTGTCACCTTTCTTGTAAATCAGTATGCTGACTGATCTGCACCTTTCAGTTGGAACCTGTTCCCACTCCCACACTGTTCTCAGTAGTTTCATCAACTCTAAAAACATGGCTGACCATGTATCCCTGAAAACCGATGTGACAGCCTATCCGGACCAGAGGCCTTATACCTTTTGAGGAAACTGATTTCCTGGGTAACCTAAGTTTTAGATGGAGGACTGACTGGGATTATGGTAACCAGTGGTTAGAGACACTGGATGGTAGTCTTACAACCCCAGTGTATATGGATTCTCCATTTTCTCTATGACTCCGTTCCCAACATTCCATTCTTCATTCTACTTCCTCGGGGGCACTCTCTCACGTTGCGGGAACTTCAGTCAGTTGGTCTTCCGTTAGTCTACCGACTCTCGCGTAGGTCAACAACACTCTGGAATTCCCTTCCAGCGATTGTGGTGGAAAAGAAGACAGACGCTGCTTTCAAACGGCGTCTAGATGAGCACCTGAAGGGGCTATGAAGGAACGAACACTTGTGATCGGACGTTCGACCCAGTGGTGATGGGGCTTACACGGGAACCCTGCCCTCTGCCCTCAATCCTGAAAACTGAACCATATAGGCAGCCAAAAGATAGCAACGAAAACCCGGTGCATGAAAACGTATGGAAAAAGTTTTAAAAAAATTGTAACTATCAACACGAATAGATCAAGTTGTGGTTGAGAATGACACGGTTGATGTCCGTCAATGGTGACAGATTAGAAACGGCAGAAGGGATGCTTCTAGCCTGTGTTGTAGGTATTCGTTTGTGAATTACCAATAGTTTAGATACGATATTTGTAATCCGTACATATTCAATGCTAATTGTAGAACGTAAAAGATAATTTCGAAAATTTGATATTGACAACTAGAGTGACCAGAGTGGCTATGAGTGACCTGAAGAGACGAGAGGACAGGGGGAAGGGGGTAAATTATGAGGGTTCCGTGTGAACGTGGTTCGCCGGATCAGTGATGGAAGCCTCGATGAAAAAAACAGAGAATCAATGTGAATTTGATTTTTTTTTTTGTCTAGCGGAGGGGGAATCACATCGTTACTGTCTCACTCACATCATATCTTCTTATTTTGCTCAGACGTCGAAGTTCACCTGCACTGACTGTGCCAAAGTGACAGATCACATGTTTGATTTAGGCAAGTTACATTTCATTGAAGTTTAATTCACACCCTATTCCTATCTGATATCCTACTACTTACTGCCAGTCAAAGTTTGTGCTAGTGCCAAATGGGGTCTCGGTTTGGTCATGTAGAAATTGACATTCGGTTCAAATGCATTGATTGATCTTAACCGGTGTTACGGACTAAACAATGCGCACACTTGTGTGGTTAGATGAATTGTGACAGAAGAGGAAAACTGTAAACTTCCGCATAACTCGATTTTAACCGATTTGTGTATAGCTATCGGAATCAGAGCTTTGTGTATCAGGCTTTGGCCAACCGCAATGTAGATTGAATATGTTTCAATGACTATCGATCAATGATTATCCGATTCTGTTTTGACGATGAAAAATCAACTCTCGAAGTATGCTACCATTGTTTGAATACACATGCACAATACAGACAAACACGTTCTGGATGAATTTATTTTCAAATAAATCAAATATGACTAATTAAACATGATTTTCTATGTTTTACTGCGTAGAAAATCACAACACATAATCACAATCCTCAAATTTTCTGATAAAAATCACCCGATTCGATGTCATTGTTGTGCATACGCGTGGTTTCATCTTTCTTCGACCAGGGGTAGTTTCACCCACTTTTCACTATGTTCTGTATCTTAATCCACCTATCCGCTTTCACGGTCATTGTTGTTACGTTGGCACCATGCTTGTTTTCAAGCCGGTGGTATATATATATATATTTATAGAGAGAGAGGTAGTTTTAAAGCTTGAAGAGAGTTCATTGTGCGCGCAGTTCAAATGTATGTTCAATTGTGAAAGTTGTATAACGAATCCGAAAATAATCTCAACTCCGGCTTCAGCATTGGTTTAATTTCCAAATCGCAAAACCTTTCGCATAATGTCTACTAATAAGAGCTTGACATTAGAGTTTTCCTTCTCGCATTTCGTCAATGATGGAAACCCGGATACTTAAATTCATGTTGAGTTCAATCCCTAAGGGGATGAATAGTTATTTGGCCAAAAACGATAGTTATCTCTACAGGAGATGTATTGATCCGCATTGTTTGAAATACTATGCATCTCTTCAGAGCGATGAGGTTTGTCCCACTCCACCTCCGAAATCAAATGAAACTCCAATCGTTCCGACTTCCTGATGTACTTTGCTCGTTTAGCTGAACGCATGGATTTGGAGTTTCAGATTTTTGACGATGAAAACTGGGATGATTTTCCCCCCTGATTACTGATGCCAACTCCAAACCAATTTCTTTTTCGTCTGTGCATCAGTTAGCACGGTAGCGGTGGTAGTAGTATGAATGGTACCTACATCGCTGTGTGTATTTATGTAAACATAGAATAAACTGTATCGTTTCAAAACCGAAGGGTTGTCGGGCATGCTGATTAGGCGTAGGAAAACCATTTTCTGCTCCAACATGGTGATGTGAACAGGACCGGATTTTCGATTCAAAAATGAGAAAAAAGTTCAGAAACTGTGGAATTTGTGTGAAAAACAAACAAAAACGTAATCTTTGAGCTGGAAAAGCATCGAAATGTGTATTGAAGGTGAAATTTACTCCCAAATCGGGGTATACAATGCGGTGAATTAGGAAAAAGACGATCCACCGTTGATGTGCACAACGCCCTGCAAAATCTCTTGGGATAAATGTCTCTCTGTCATTCTCTCTTCTATATGATTTTCCGATTCTCTTTATCATGCATAGGGATTGACTGAGGCTCAAGGCTGGTACGTCACTAAAAATCGAGTGTATCTGCGAGTTCTCAGGATCTGGTGAACTGCTTTAAAATGATCTGTACACATATATATCTATGTTTAACATCAGTTTGCGGACAAGCACGGTGCCAACCACACAACAGTGATAACAATCACAACAGCAGGAGGGCAGGTTGGGATACAGAACATAGTAAAAAGACGGATCTGATAAAATGGAAAATTAAAAATAAATGGGATAACAATATTTTTGTGTTTCAACGTACACGTTTTTGAAATTTTTGTGTGTAGAACCTCGTCATTGCTCACCCGATCCTTCCACCGGACGTGGACGATGCTTCAGAGGCAACGGTGATCGAATACAGAAAGTCGATTGATATCCTCAACCCAATGCCTCGCAATCGTACAGGCAGAACGTGACGAACCGCGGCGATGTTCACCCTTCCCTTCAGGGACAGTCAGATGTCACGGTGGCGTTACAGGTATCTCAGGCTGGCAAAAGCTGCTCTAACCTTCACTGTTCGCGATATGATCTCCCCCACAACATCACTTCCAGCTCCTGCCAACTTCCCTAGGCACTTAAACCTGTCTACTTCCAACTGATCACCACAGAGGATGAGTACAGGCAGAGGCTCCTGTCAGTCCTGAACAAATTCTTTGCACTTGGATGGTGCAAAGCACATACCATACCTGGATATCTCGATCGCCAAGCGGTTCAAACCTTCTTGGACTACCTGTTTATTGTCACCCAGCAAGTCGATGTCATCGCCATATTTTAAGTCCAGGACTTTGTTCCCTGAGAGGAGTTCAACTCCACCAATGGCTAGATCGAACGGAGCATTCTGTAGAACATCCTCTATGACAAAGGTGAAAAGGATTGGGGATATAGGGTTGTGCAGCTTAGGGTTAAGTGCTTGAAGTCCTAACTCGAAAGTTCGCTATTCGACTTCTGACAGGGACGCAAAAAAATTCGCACTGCTGACCAGTCTCAAACAAGACAAAACATCTGTCCGGTGCTCTTTGTGACGGTCATCACAAACCTTTCCATCGCATGCAAATGCATGAACTTGTGGGGAATTAATGATCTCCCAAAGAGTGAAACCCTCAACAAACATCATCAGGAATGCCTGTTGCCTCTGAAAAATTTAAATGGGCTAATTCAATCTTGACACTACAAATGCGGACGATTTGGAAAATAAGTCTTCTCAGAAGACGATGTTGTTCCGTGACAGATTTAGAATAGCTTACATGTAAACCACGCTTAAAAGAGAACAAAAATCAAAGGTCTGAGCGGGATTAGAATGTACGTTTGGACGTTGCTGATACCGCTTTACAGTTGGGCTACGGGACTAACTTTACCGGTCAAATTGCATGCCCGATCATTTAAGAGAACACGGTGGACTCACTAAATAGCATATGAGCCAACTAACAGTAAATTCTCCCCAGTTTGTTCTAGTAAAGGCTGGACACACACTGGGGTGCGGTATTCCCCGGGGGGTTGAATTGATTCACGTGATGCAGTTAAGGTCATCTAATAATGTTTTTCACAGGCATCGAATAGAGAATAGAAAGATGGATCAAGGTACAATAGAATTTTTCTCTGCCTCGTGGATTGTTGAAGTGACCCACTGAAACTGTAATCAAAGTTTGGAACGAACCAGTCTAATTCCGAGAGTTTGATGGTTGGTGCCTGTCAAAAGTGTTTTGGTATTTCACACACATCTGAATCCAGACTGTGCGCCAAACAAATCACAGTACAATTATCTTTATACGAAAAGAGAAAGTTCCATGGTGGGTTTGTGGACAGAACACTGCCAGGTTGCTCTGGCCAACGCGGATGAATTTTCTTGATTACTTAAAAACCGAAACCCTCGGCTAGCCAAACCTTGATACGCAAGGCAGCGGGGCATTGTGTGAAAACGGCATGTCATTCGGGGCTGATGTCCTCCAGTACAGCGGTTCATATGGGGTCAATAGTCCAAGGTGGGCAATACATCCCGATGGCCAATCGAGCCAACGATCACTGCCACAACTCAGGTGTGGATGAGTGTGGTTTATCAAAAATCATGCTCCTCAAGTAGGTTTTACTCTATATTCATTCATTGAGGAGACAGGCGCTTAAATTGCGATTGGTGGAATAATTCAGGTGATCGAGTGAAGATCAGTGTCTCAAAATCAGGACACCCGTGTCACGTAGTGAAATGTATCTGTCAAATGACACGTACTCAGATTGGAAAACCAATGCTTAAATGAAGTTGTTCATACGATTTCCTGTGCGGTAAAAAGTTTTGAATCGTCACCCGTGACTTTATTGATTATCGTGAAATATAGGAAGTTAAAATGGGCAACGCAAATTTCATTGGCAGCTCTCTCAGAGAGAGAGAGAGAGTTGATTCGAGACGAACAAGCCTCAAAGACTCATTGCGATGATTCTGTATTGAGTATTGTGGATCAAATGAGTCCAAAACCTCAACTAACTAGAGGTCAAAGCCGACTTTCAATGTTTTTCAATGATTGATACATAAAAGACTGGACAGTCGTTCATGCAATACTAATTGGAAAAAAAGCTTCAAGTCGGCCCTGGCGTCCAGTTGGACGCATTTAATAGGCAATACACAATAGAGAATCAACGTAATGATTCTTCGAGGATTGTTCTTCTCGAACCCACTCTCCCTGAGATGTAAGTGAGATTTGTGTTGCCTACTTCACGTTGACAGTTCAAGTATAAGAATGACCAAACAGAAGGGCACCGTATACGCACAGCTAATAAGAGACAAGAACCGCGAAATCCTTCACGTGCTTCTGGGGAGTTTTGTTCAGTCATTCACATATTACTCATTGGAAGGAATTAAATGGCATACGTTCAGTGTTAGGGACTCAAGACGCAAACCGCTTTATATTCTAAGATGAGGCGCGGAACATGAAGGCTAACCATTTAATTTCAATTCAGTGTATATATCCAGTAAGTAGCCTTGTACTTTTCCACATTGTTCGGTGGAATGTCTTTCGCAAACCCAGTTGTCGACCAATAAAGGAACAATCTCTCATTATTTGACACCGGATGTAGACTGCGCTACGTAATCAATCAATATTCTGACCAATTTCCTTATTACGATTCAACATACCCTATGCTACCTACCATCTTACAAGCGATTCCACTTGTTTTCGAAATAATGTATCTTCACAATTCTAATTAATTTTCATCTCATTCCTTATGTAGACCGTGGTTCAACAAGACGGTTCAAGGAATAACAAACCCAGGAGGATTTTCTGAGGATATAAATTATGGTCAAGATCGAAAGAGAACCCTTGATAGCCGGGAGACATCCGACTGATAACAAAAATCCAATCTATTTTAGCGAACAGCAAACTATGATCACTGTGCCTCAAGATGATTTCTTCATTATTGGTCCCTCGGATACGCGATTCGCTCCGGCAATAGCCTACCCAAATCGTTTGAAAGTACGCAGTCGAAGCACATCACCTGGTCTGGTACGATTCACGGAGAATCCAGCGCGCAATGCGAAAATTCCGACGCGATTTAACGAACGCGTTGACCAAGGACGTGGGACAAAAACCAGTAACACAAACACTAGTAAAAGTGACCAATTGCCAGCCCCGATTCGGCGTGCACAGACTGCGCACACTAGACAAAATGAGGCCATACAGACAGACACACCGAAAAGAGCACTGGAAGCGGAAATTCAACGTATCCGAAGCGATTTAGAGAGAAGAAAGCGGGAACTGCGTGCTCGTGCAACGGAATCGAGCCAACAGTGGACTAAGAGTAAACACAAACACCACAAGGAACCAAAGGGTGTTCAAAAGAGGGTTGAAATTGCACAACCACCACCACCACCCATAGTGAGTACAACTCAGGCCACTCCGATGGCTCCGAGAGACACAATACACCCAGCTCCTAGATCAAAGGAGCCTCTAAAAAGACAACGTTCAGCTAGTCCAACTGGTAGACCGCACAGGACTGAATATCAATACGCATACCGAACACCGGAAATTAGACCATTCACGCGAACTGCACAAGCAACTGAACCAGCCAGGATTGCAAGAGCTCAAACGGAGAGCAATATCCACGCTCGATACGAGTCGGAATACCGACGTGAGTATAAACCTTTTAAATACGTCCCAGTCGAACAACTGAAATCGACCGGCCTTCAAAATCAACATGGTGTGAACATTGTGCCCATACCGAGGCCGCGTTCGGCCATCATTGCCAGACCATCAAGTGCCCAGATCATGTCGGAAAATGATGCTCGAATTAAACGGCCAGTTCGTTCACTTACACCGCCAGCGAAAATGGATGGAGATGGTTCACGAAGACCGGCTAGACGGCGATATAAAACCGAATACATGGCGAAATACACAAATTTCAGTCAACCCGTATCACGAACAAATTCACCTAAGCATCAGACAAGTTTGTTGCGTAACTGGCACAAGGAATGGGACGAATTACGTCAACAGGCTGAAAACAATCGCGAACGAGATCGTCGATCACATTTTACACCAAATCATCTTGGTCAATTAGACTCGGTGTGGGTGGATTGTTGGGATCCTCCAAGCTCATCAAGTGCTTCCAATCAACGAGAACTGTACACACAATTGAACAGACCGCCAGCCGGTAAGCCATCCTTAATCATCGGGACCGCACAAACCAACCCGGATAACTGGGTAATCAGCAAACGACGAGAGGCCATGTATGATAGTCATCATGTGGCTGAAGTGCTCGATCCAGAAGATCCATGGGACGACTCCAGTTCCCAGTCGAACAACAAATATCACTCGATCCATACGGATTGCGGAACACCGAAACACAAACCGTCGAATCAAATCTACCCAACAAATCCATCTAGAGTCCAACCAAAAGAACGTCTTTCCAGTATTTTTCCACAGGGGCAAATCACTCGTGATTTCACAAGCAACAGTGCAGATAAACCGGCTATATCTTCATCATCTCAACCGTTCGAATTTCCTAGCAGTGGAAGTAGTCTTGGTGGGGATATTAGCAGTGGCATTGGTGGTGACAGCAGCAGTATTTACGCAGGTCATGATCACTGGGCCCGAACACAGGATCTAGGTACAGAAGATAAGGCACGAAAAAGCCTAATCTCCACCACAATCGATATTGACCCGACAGTGACATTTAGTACACCGAGTCCACTATCTGTAAGGTCAATGGTGTCCAGTGCCAGTATCGCCTCGGACACTTTGCAACGAGCAAAACGACAACGTGACCGAATGTTGCGTGATTACGAGACGCGACATGAGAACACGTATTCACCGAACGCATACGGCAGTCCAATACCTCGACACGGGAAGTGAACTGTGTGGGGAAAATACGAATTGACAATCAATCGTGAATTGAACTAGATCTTTTCTCACAGACACACACAGTCTCTGGTTCACACTGCGGCTTTCTCTTTCTGTTCTACAACAATCAAACAATCAGGACTGCTCTAATTGTGCTAACCACACTTTAATTTTTTCCCGGATACTTGCATTTTTTTTAACAAATTTCTGTATAAACATTGGCACTTAACTTAGTCATTACCTTCACAATATATCTATCTAGACGCGACAATGAGTTATGGATCGATTAAAATCAATACAATGATTTCATTCAAACTGGTCAGGGAGGAAACCGAAACCCCCAGATGAAATGAAATTGGACTGACTAACTGTGTAACGTTTAAAGCTTTGGAAGCGGAGGTTCACATGAAACACAAGAGAGAGAGAGAGACGTGTAGTCTGCGTGCCAGTAAGGGTGACAAATAGAGATCATCAGAGGAGTGGAGAAGGCAGCGCGAAGGCGATGCGGGAAGGTTTGAAAAAAAGATAGCGAAATAATCGCGTTTACATAACTGAGTGGATCGGTATGATCAGAACTATTCACAATGCAATTCATATTTGCAGCAAATCAAAATAGTTCACAGAAAAATAACAAAGCAGACGAACCAGATAGACAGGGCAGCACAAAACGCGAGTAAGACTGGATTTATGAGTTTAGATATATATATATATATATTTAGTGTATACATAGAAAGATAATGAATAGCTAGAAATCAAGAAAAAAGGAGAACATTCCAATTAATAAGAGATGCTTGTAAACGCGAACGGATTGCTGTACAAAAACTGTTCATCGTATACGCCACCAGGGGGGGGGGAGAGAGAGAGAGGATGAATGGTTCGGATTCGGACGGGAGTAGATAGATTTAAAACGGATGACAAAACATGAATTAGGATGATGCAAGTAGTGTGTGCGTGTGTCTGTGGGAAGGAGGCAAAGAAACCAAATAAAATAAGGTGTTTGGTTTGGGATGGGGTCACAGAGGAGGGGGAGTGACTAGATTGAGCTTAGATTGGAACAATGCACCTGTCTATTTCGGAGCTCGAAAACGTCGAATAAACAGGTCATACGATCAGCTGGGGATCGGATCTATGCGAATGCATTTCGATCGGTTGCACAAACAGTGCCAACAGAAAAGAGAGCTACAATGAGGGTGGGGCGCACACGAGATGATGATTGAATCAGTGAAAGTCACATGGTAGTTGAACATTTTGAGGATAGCAGTGTGAATGAGTGTGACAGAGAGAGAGAGAAGTCATGCGGATGTGCGATCTGAATAAAAGCGGCATTTACATACGGACGAATGGTGTACATCATACGGTTTATTCTGAATTCCGGTGGAGTGCGAGGGGAACTAGTCGATGCACAAAAGTTTGCGCCATAAACTCCTATCTGAAGATTTTTGGTCAAAAATAAGCGGATCGGTTGGTGGTGGGTTCGGTTTCAAGTGGAACGATCCACTCGTACGTGTTCGATTGGAATTCTGCGAGGCAGATTTCCTTGAAGATCCGGGGGAACGAGTACCAACCACCAAGCCGTTTGATGAAAGCATGCTATGCCCATTTTCGGTCCCATTGAACATCCGTAAACGATAGGCTGGTCCGCCCAAATCGGCAACACGTAAACCACACCAGATAGCCAAATCAAAAACGGTCTTCAGATTCTTCTGAGTCAAAGCAGAACATTCTACGTATGCTTCAGCCCCCACTTCCGCTGCCAGACGTTCAGCCGTTTTCGGGTCCACCGGCTCCTCACCTTGTTTGGAGAGTTCAAGTAGTTGGGCAATATCATTGCGCAGATCACAAGCGCAGCCGACTAACAATAGAGCCGGTCCAGGCACGTCAGAACTCGGATGTGCTGAGGAGGAGCTCCGAGACGGTCCACAGGATTTCGATCGTCCGTTCGGGATAGATTTCAGGTGCGATGTGCTCGGTTTTGAAGTTACCATCTGGGATTTGTTTGGGACTGGTTGGCTATTCTGGGAATTCAGTGCGGCTGTTCGTGCGGCGGCTGGATTGAGAACCATTCGGCTCTCGGCAAGTTCAGATAACCAAGCACCTCTTAGCGCACGGAACGATTTAGGTTTGACGACGGAAAAACAAAGAAGAATGACATGTACACCCGGATACGAAAAATGTCTCAGTGAGGCGACTTCGTCCTGAAAGGAAAAAGAGGGACACAAGAAGCAAACGAATGACTTGTTTGATAGAAAAAAGTAAACTGAACAGGAAAGATATTCAAGTATCAGAGGAATTCGTATTACATTCGACCAGATAACGTTTCTTTCTATCGGCACAGCGAATTATCAGTATAAAGAAATATGTGAAACCTGCCTCAACGTTTTCCTAATTCGTTCTACATCTACTCGTCAAGCGTAGTTTGATTTATGTGACAATTAGATTGCATGGCATACACACACACAAAGGGTGCACGAACATTGTAAAATATAGTTCGTTGCTCACATCTCGCTCAGGGGAGAAGCAATGAATTATTGAGAGCGACAGAGGATGGTGAGCCTAGTGAACTTCATGGCAATCGATGATTAAAAACTGTTAACTGTTGGCATGGGTAACACATGTCCCAACCAACCTATTCTATGAAGGCCAACTGCTTCTTTCAGTGGACGTCTGCGATTACCTAAAACTCTACGCCCAACCTCAGCATGGCTCGTCCAATTAACCCACCAGACTCGTGCAATGCGACGTAGGCAGCGGTGTTCGAACAAGGATAGTCTATTTTTATCCTGTTCCCGTAGTGGCTAAGTCTCTGTACCGTAGAGCAGCACTGGCCGAACTACTCAATCCTTTACAGACAGCCAGATGTTGCGACCGCACCACAGATGTCTCAAGTTGGCAAATGCCAAACGAACCTTTTGTATGCTCGCCGAAACTCCATCTGTGATGCGTCCGCCAGGTGAGATATAGCTGCCTAGATATCAATATTTGTCTACTTCCTCTACTACTTCCCCAGGCAGGGTGAGGCTGGACCAACCCAGTCCGGAGTGACGCTTGAACAGACTATCGCATTTAGGGAATTCACGAACGGGGCGATCTCCATCATCAGAACGCTTGTCTTTTATTATTTTATCAAAGTATTGAGAAACCAGTCATCTGGTTGCTCTAGTGTACGCACAGTGTTCTATTTCCCAGTAGAATAGGACCAAGTTGTGGACAAGTTCGAGTACAACATTGTCCGATGGAATGGGTTTGACTGTAGTCCGGGAACGCCGGGTAATGAGTAAATCAATTTTTTCGCATTGGTTATCAATCGGAGCACGAATTTCCGCTGATGAAAACTTGATATGAGCACTACTGCAATAGTTTTGATGAAATAGACAACTGTATAGTCAACTTTCAAGGAAGCGAC
The DNA here is from genome assembly GCA_900618425.1 of Echinostoma caproni. Lineage (NCBI taxonomy): Eukaryota > Metazoa > Platyhelminthes > Trematoda > Plagiorchiida > Echinostomatidae > Echinostoma > Echinostoma caproni. The sequence goes on from UZAN01045968.1 coordinate 24,424, forward strand.
CAATCACATGGAACGGAGAAAAAGTGAGCAACTTTTGTGGACTTTGCACACATGACCTCCGAGGTGATGGATGCATGAGATGTTGAACCGCACTACTTTACTACCAAAGCCAACAACAATAACAACAACCAAAACGTCGCTACTGTCTGGTGTCGGCTATTCATCCTTAGTATCCCATTTCAATTTTGAGGCAGAATTTTAAGAAATCGAATCATCTTTTGCATGTTTACTTTCCGAAGCAGTTGACAAACTGTATCAAGAAACCAGACACACGGACTACATTCATTCGCAACTTAAACAGTGGTCCGGAAGAGCGAGCGAGTGTGTCAGATTGTGATTCGAGCCATTCGATGAAACTGTTCATGTGTGCCCATTTGGATGCATAATAAAACGTGCTTGTATTAGCACATAAAGATATATTCTGGACAAAACAGAATTTAGCGTAATTGAGTCGGTAATGCGATGGTAAGAGGTCACACTTTATTTTGTTATGTTGCACAAGGTGTGCTCTCATACACCACCAGCACAACTACGACCTGTAGATAATGAGAGGAGATCACGTCAAAAACGTGGCAAAGACGGGTTCACCAACCCGGGTTATAGCCCCGGATGTCGGCTTTTCGTGCTCTCACTTTAGTGCGAAAACACTTCCACCACGAGAAGGCGAATGCGACTACAAATGTGGGGCTTTGGCGAGTGTTGCATGAGAAGTCAGTGTGGACATTTGTATTCGTATGAATTTCAATCAAACAGCTCACATCGATTCTATTGTGCCAGGAAACAACGAGTACTACATATAATGCGAACAGACTTAGGCGTAAGGACGTGTGTGTGTAGTACCTTTCACAAATGAAGTCATGGTGTAATTCAAGTTCTCCGCGGAGGAGAGCCAAAACACGACCACCACATACCGCGAGTGAACTGTCAAATCATATGCACTGAATTTGACACCCATAAATCAAATAGATCACCTGGTTCGTGCACAACACCACTGCGTGTCATATGAGGAAAAAAGATGATAGTTTATAAACACGACACTTATGATGCTCGGACAGAGATTTACGGGTGGTCACGCATGCACGCACCTACGCACGCAGACAGTCAGACAGAACTTGTACGGTGTACTCCGAAATCGATCGCTGGAAAAACTTTAATTGCCTCCAGAAAAGTAACATACCATCTCGTGTGTATGTGTGTGCGCACCAAGTGCACATGCAAAACGAGATTTTTAAAAACAGGATGCAAAAATCGATTTAGCATAGAGGGGTCTCCGAGAGGCTGTTCCACAAAATATGCAGAGGTGAGTTTAAAAAATCTAACGCAACTGGCCAGTACGAGGAGAGATTATGAACAGAAGAGACAATCAAACGAAGCATCAGGCAATCCATATAAACAAGAAAACTTTGTATACAAATTTTGAAAACAACAACAATCAGTTTGGTTTCATGGCACTATCTAAACCTGAGACCAAACAGAATACCCTGCCTCGAACTAGAAGGCTACCTACTGCCCAGAGTTCGGAGAACAGGAGGATGAAAATCGTTATTGTCCTACATACGCATCATTCACTATGGGGATTGACGCGTACGGAATGCATGAAATGAGTGAACAAAATATGCAAACCTACTACGTGGCAACGTGATGTCCATGTGGATAGAGAGAATACGGTGGCAATCCCATCAGTAGTCAAAACCCGCTTACTACAAAACGAACAGACGCTCTATGGATGCTTCCGTAGCCCGCACAGGCACCGGATGTGAACCCTCTGGGACGTGTGCTTGTGTGTGTGAGTCCACAAAAAGCAGTGGTATACAGCCGGGAAAAAGAGGTAATAATGGCTCGGATCCGAGCATGAAAAACACGAGGCCGGTCAAGTTCATAGATTGGTTGTATCCGAATACTGGGCATCACTCAAAACCGAGATTACTGCTTGGCTCAAAACAACATTGGGCACCGTTTCAGCCTTCGCTTTGGGCACGCATCCCACCCCACCCCCCTAAAAACAACAACAACAACAAATATCTCGAACCGGATCGATGCTAAATTGTTGAAGCCTGCTGACGTGGCCGAATGCGGTTCACCCATGAGGGGTAATTAATTTTTGTTTTATCGGTCTTGTGTGCGGAAGAAACAAACATTTTATAACACTCCAAACATTCACCATCTAAACTTTAATTCACAGCCATGTGGAGGTGATGAAAAGATACAAGATTTGTAAAATTCATTTTTTATACAGCCAAACCCGTATACATTTTCGTTTCATTGGACAGTGCATAAAAATTTGGCAAATCACTGAGAACATGGGTATGCTATTGACGGATGTGTAAACACAGGGAATCACAAACTTATGGGGGCACCTCAATCCGGACCGCACGCGATATGTGTAATGACATTTTTTGGTGATCTGTCACGGTCGGCTAGGGAACCGTTCGTAATTTGCTGTTTTTTAGTCGTTTGATCATGCTTTATTGCCGCGGGACAGGAAGAGTCAGACTGTCATGTTTCTTTTCACAGCTGCATAATGCAGCAGCAGCAACACATTATCGCGAGATCAGACGCGGTACACGCCGCCATTCACGTAGTGGTGCACTGGGACATACCGCACGGATGATGAGCTCATCGGATCATCATCTGATTTCAAAATCCTGTCAAAAAACGTGGCAAACCCAGTGTTTAGACCAGAAGAATAAAGTACCGAATCATCCGAAGCGGACGATGAAACAACGATCAGTGCCAGAGGACTCAAAATGGAATTTGGATTACCGAATTTCAAGAAGGAAATGTGCAACGAACACATCAACATTCACCACACTGACGTATGAGGAAATGAGTTGGGAGATCTCAAGGGATAAGCGTCAAATTCTGTATCCATTACAGTGGTCCGACAGGCCCCTCCCTCCGCTCTGCCTTAGCTGGAGGCACCAATAGGAAAGGGCGACATGGAGCAGAGAGAAAAAGCCTAGCTTGGACGGATTGCACGATTGCCCATCATTAGTGGCATAACAAAACGAAGGCATTAACGATATTCAACGGTAAAAAAAAAACAGATAAAGAATGGATTCTGGTCAGTTCATTGTTAACCATAGCCCAGAATCGCAACGTAAGCGTTTGTAAAAATACAGGCTTGAACGTTTATGTGAACTGAAAATAAAAACTTTCACCGATTGTTGACCAAGGGAGTTCACTGAAAATATCATCACCTATTCAGTCCCCTTTCTAAAGATTGCCTTTAGAGCAGGGTAGGAAAAATTCTACCAAAACGCTGTTTAGTGGTATGGAGAGATGCTGTGACGTTTTGAAGCAAATTGGACTATATTGCACAAATATAAAAGGATTGGTAGCCTTAATGCCTTATTCCTACATTTTCATTGCACCCGATTCAGGTACATTTGTGAATAATACTTAAATACTAACTCTGCTAATGAACATTGTTCCTTTTATACTGATCGTAGTCTCGGTAATCACTGGGAGAAAAACTGACTATTGGCATTTGAAACAAACCCTGCTTGCGAATGACGCGAAGAGCTGAAATGCAGTAAAAAAACACACTGAAGACTTGAAATGCAAGCCAAGAAACAGTTACTACATAATCTTATTGGTCTCACGAGAATGAGTCAGTGAGCGAACACAATTGTCTTGTGATATCTCTAGTCGTGATGATATTACATATATTGTAGTGAAAAAAGGTTAAATTAAATGTTTCTACACGTAAAGAAACGAGAGTAGATTCACACAATCTCCTGGGAAAGGAACAACGGCCAAATTAGCCTCATTGTAAAGTGCAATACAGTGAAGTGAACTTCACTGATCGCTGCCAAACTCACCATACATACAAGGTAAATGAAACTGCGTGAGGACGAGGATTCCGACTATTTTGAGGTCGGGAAAAAAGCAACCCTCTATGGTCAACAAATAGAGTACATAATCAGTCTGTACTTACAAAACGTTTCAAGCCACGTGACTTGCGAGAGAGGAGAGCCTGGGGATCATCGTTCAAGAAAACTGTTTGATCAACGGTGTTAGGGCTCAGTCAGTAGCCAGGAAGAATAAATACCACCTTGCCTAAGCGTGCCGTCAGTCGGTTTGAATAAAAGCTCCTCCTGGGTCTCTGGAACACCTTCTCATTTGCTGTTTTCCCCCCAACTTACAATCTTACACTTTTTAAACACAGAATCAATAAACTGGATCTTACGTGAATGTTCACCTACTCTCTCTTTTACAGTATACTATTTGTCCATGGGGATTTCTTTCACCTTTTACTGTAATTCACATTGTGTTATAAAAAAATAACAATAAAAAAGTACATTTAACTGTGCAGAGTATACCAACCCAGCTTAGAGCTCATGGATGCGTGATCGTAAGACACTGGAAAGTTCACAGAGGAAAGCCACCAGAGTGACCAATAAATTACATTCCCATACCTATATTGAGAGATTACAGCCATCGGCGTAATATTCCACTCAGTATGGTGGTGGTCGCGCACGCGTGCTTTGAACTGTATGGTCCGAGGTTCGGGCCCCGCCACCGCCAACAAACTTTGGCGGTAGGCAGCTTTGCTGTCGTTCGGTTCGGGGTCTTATATGATTCGCCATTCCACATGCTGGGGCTTAGGTTACCGGTCTCCATCACTGAACAGCAGGTTCTCGTGACTATAGGGCTTTCCCCATTTGCTGTTCATCACACTAAAGGGTGTAATAAAAAATCGAGATGACTTGGGTTTTCTGTGTGTGAAACACCGCAGATCTCAGTCGATCAACACGGAGGACGGCGGAAATCCATCGGAAGTAGTCATGGCAAATGCCGACTGGAATGGCGGTATCAAAACCTGGCCATGAGAGAGAGAGAGCGCGCGCAGACGTCTGAAACGCTCTTCCTTTCCGTCTCGTTTGTACACGAACTGTGGAACCTCCAAGCGGAGATTTCATCAAACGCAGACATACCTTCGCAATCGTCAACATTGATAAAATGACACAGAACGGTAGCATACTATGCGATGTTTTTCATACCCGAAACTGTATATGACAGCTGGTTTATATCGTAACACGACCAAAACCGTGGAAATATCCTTTGGTACGAGACAATCATGAACAAGTCTCATAACGAAACTTGGATTTTGGTTTTGGAAACCAGATTTTTGAAGAAAGTAAGTATCCTCGTAATTTGAGTGTCCACCGCAAATAGACAAACGATATTCTATGGAGGAAAAGCTTATTTAACTGCTAGGATAGATGTGGCTGATTTTGTGCCTACGATGAAGAATGAATGTTATGAAGAACGACCGCGTGTGCGCCGTTTGCCGTTAAAATTGTGGGATCAAACCAGATCGGGTGATTATTTTTTGGTGTATTCGCACACACACACATAAACAAACAAACAAACAAACACGGTAGAACCGCAATGGGTATTGATCAACGTCGGTTGTGTCACTCGGTGATTGATGGCTCGAACAATCTGTGACAATAGACAGATTTTCAGGTCAGCGACTAATCGGTGTCAGAAAAGTGCATTTGAAGACATGAAAAAAATGAAACGAGTGACAGGACAGTTTGCACTTCGCAATCAGGAGTGAGTGATGGTGTGTGAATAAGTTGTGTCATGTGCGCTGTTGTGCTACAAAATCGCGCTGGGTCATTGGGAAGAAAAATCCTCGTGCACCTACCTAATCGTGAAATTCACCACACGCAGTCAGCAAAGTTGATCTGGAGGAATAAATAAAAGGAAGAAGGAACATGGATAAAAAAACTGCCTGGATTTTATTAATTCACGGCCAAAGCCACTAACAGTACCGAATAAAATTTCAGTTTCCAGTTTGAACAACCATTACCCACGCATATTCGAGCGCCGATTTTGGTTGCTGTCTTTTGGCTGCGCATTTGGATGAAGAATAGGAGAAGAAGGAAAAGTTGAAAGTGGAGTCGAACAGAAAATGGAGAAGTTCAGTGGTTTAGGTTGCAAAGAAATTGAGGAGATGCACGAAGGCCTGGATGCTGGACCAACCCAGTCTTGTAGCAACATTTTACACTTTGAAGGTGCAAAACACAAACCGAACATAGCTACACTGGCATTCAAGCTGACCAAAAAAGCTTGCAACTTACCTGCATCGTCACTCAGTAGCACAATGTTGTATGCGTACTCCAGATCAGACAGCCTACCACTGGAAGTAAATCAATGCCACTATCCTCGCACGAGGATAGGGCTGTTTCCATAATCAGATCTATAACAAAGTTAAATA
>UZAN01045970.1:0-12448 GCA_900618425.1 Echinostoma caproni
CAGAATCCTTGTAAACCGAGAGCGCGCTTCCTCAGAATTTCTCAGTAACCTTAAAGGCTAGATATTTTATTTGTATCTTTCCTTCTATTGATGAGATGTGTAAATTTTTGACTGAAATGAGAACATTCTGTTCTCGCGAAAGTCTATGCAAATACAAAATAGAAATACAGTTATACCGGTAAGTCATTCCCACCCCGGGCATTTCTTTTGGCAATCATACTGGTAGCGTCATTGCAGACTACTGTCTTTTGGATGCATGTACGGGCAAAAACACCAAGCCACAAATTCAAATAATTGGTAGACTTATAAAAAAAGAATTACTGTGCAGGACCTCACATTCCAAAGAAATGCAACCGCGATACTAATTAATTAGTTCAGTCCACGAAACCTGGATGTGATTTTTTTATTAAATCCTGCTGGGCGACAGTAATTGCGTCAAATAAATAACATGGAACGACATAAAATAAAATTGAATCTATAAAAAAAATAACTGTAAAAGATTTATGCATACTCAGGTCTTCGGTCCAGGTATCGTGTGAAAAAAGATTCATCTCTTTTTAATTCCTGGCAGTGGAATAAATGGAACAGAAAAATGAATAATCCACTGCTCTTTTGGTACGATCTTATGAAGACGTAAACAAAAACCATCGTTCATCTTCCAGTAATTGAATAAGGTAATGTCAGATAAAAAGGGTATGAAAAAACATTTCCTGTGGGCAAACTGAAAAAACACTGGGTGCATCCCTGTATCACTTCGAACGCACAGACTTTTCGTTTACATCTCGGTGATTATACTCTGTACAGTTATAATGCATTTTACTAGGATAGAGGAAGAATGTTTGAAGCCAAAATAATCTAGAAAAAGCAAATTATAGCAAGCGACGTATCTTTGGATTCCCCTATCTTCCTTATAATTATTGTTCAGTACAGTTGAATGTCCGAATTTCAAAAATGTGAGTTGGTAACCGTATTAAGTAACGAGTAATTATCAAGGTCACCTAAACCAATTTGTCCTGCACTATAAAATCCACATTAATCATGTGACTGATATGACACAAACAAAATGGCCATGCATAAAACATCTTATACAAAAGTCTTTAACCCTATTCGGGTTATCACGGATCAAAAAATCTAAACAAAAAAAACAGAGAAAGTGACAACTGTTATCGTTGAAACGGGCGCATTGTATATCTCATTGTGACTCATAGCATAAGAAATAAATTCTTCAATTATCGGTCGATCAAGACAATCAGTAATCTAGGCCATGGGACATTATGTGAGAAAGCACAGAAAACTCAAGTTGCTGAAATATGGCATCTAACTGATCGATGAAAAAACCAGCCACTGCCGGGGATAATAAGGTACCGACGGTACAGTTAAAAAAAGACTGCACACCGGTGACCCTCGTTCCAACATCTACCCTAGTATTGACCCGGTATGGTAGAACTCAATGTCCCGTTATACCATAGGCTACTTAAGTTATCTCTACTGGGCCCCAGGGATATGAAATTCCGAAAAATAACCCCAGTGCCGTTGCTCACAGTAACCGAGATTTGAAATTGGGGAGCACTACTAAGATAATTGACAAACTGATTCATCCAAATCCTGTGAAAACTCTCTTTTTTAGCCAATTATCAATGTTACAAATATATTTTGTGCTTTATCTTTTCTTTCTTTCTGTTTTATTTTTACAGCCCTTTACTGAATGCACAATGATATTAATTTCAGAAAGACGGATGCGGTCAATCAAAGGGCTATCATACAACACACAATCATCTAATAACCACCCTAAATCTTTGTGTCACGTTTTTGACTAATTTATTTCCAAATGAAAATGGCCCAGTTTATCGCGTCTTTCTTTCCCCATTCTTTTTCTAATCCATTTTCTCTAGTGATACTCCATCGGTTTTGATGCATTTCGAGGATTCAATGCAAGGTCTAAACTGCTAGCCATGTAATCTAAAAGAGGAATTTGACATAAATAAATCCATACTTTTGTAAAGTTCTTTTTTGTGGATTTTGAGACGATTGACTAATTAGAAGGATCACCGTTGCACTAAGTCAAACTTACCAAAGGGTAACAAGCTTTTGGTAAATTTTTAAATTAAACCCTAGTAGATCAGTTGCTGAAAACTGTCGAACAGGAGTCTGCCCTTGAATTATCAATTGTCAATTGCTGATCTGCTGATGAAATGACAGATCGTCTTCCGGAAAGTTACTTAGGAACAAATCCCAGTCATGAAATCTTTCGCTGATGACGACACGATTCGGTCGGCGTGGTACACAGTCTTATCCAAGGATATTTAAATTTCGGTGACTGCTAAATGTTAGATATTTGACAGTCGAGGCGAGACATTTGTTATAACACACCCTGGAAAATTCTCCACTTGGAAGTCCTAATCCCAAGTCACTTTCATTCCCGAGACAAACCAATGAATACTTATTTGTATGCAAACAGGCTAATATTGATCCGTTTGGAAACTCTGCTTGACTAGCCACGAGTGAGTACCTAATCTCTTTGAACGAAAAGAAGCATCAAGTGATATAATCGATGTGTGAGTCTAATTGTCTGTCGGCGGGATCACATCATTTTGTTGTTCTGGTTTTTCAATGACATAATACTCAAATGTGGCACAACAACTGAAATTTATTTGCAGTTATGCACAAGTGTGTCAACTGTGTCACGGAACTCCACAAAGGCCTATATAACAATGTTAACTTTAAAGTTGGGAATGATAAGAGTACCCGGTAGAAATAAATATCAAACGGAAACTCGCGTACGCTTATAATAGTGGTTTCTGAAAACAACCACGAGTACAACGTTTTAATGCAGACATATCATGGATAAAATTTCAAAATAAATACTCTGCTCATTTGAAGCAATAGATGTGGAAAATGTCTGGAATGGATTTCTAAATACCGTATTGGAAATCATCGTCCATCGAAGCTATCTGAGGTCGCGTTTCCTCTAACTGGTTAAATCATGTTTATAGTGTCAGCTGAAAGCTCAACTATATTAAACAGAACGTATTTGCCAAAGAACTAAGACGAAACCCTCAAAACTGAATCTCTGCAATAAATATTCTCAAAATCAAAGCATCTGTCTGTTTCATCTTGTAGTGCACGTTAGTGATTATTATTAGTGGTGGGTGACAGTGGTCGAGTCATCCGGGAGGTCAACCGGTCACTCCCTGTATCATATGTTCCAAGTCCAACGTCGCGCACAATTTAACTGCAATCATAAAGCTTACTGGAACTCAATAGAAAATCTCTCGCGTATGAATAAGAGGATATTTTGTTTTAGGTAAACATTTGAAAAAATGATAATCGGCTTTTAGGTTACTTGCGGAACTTGATGAGCTCTCAAAAAAATCCTATCATTATCCATCGAAAACAAACATATCAACAGATAATTTCTTAATAACATTCCCATTATCACTGAATCTATTAATAAATATTTAAACTATTTAGGTCATTGTTATTCAGATAAGCTTAGTGAATAAACTGTCATGAAGTGGTCCAGATAATTTTACTATGAGCGTTTCTGTGTCAGACTTGTAACCTCCTCCATTGCTTTTGCTGAAATTTGACGCTCACGGATACACCGATTGAATAGCAATAGGAAAACATTCGCTCAAAAGCAAACAAAACATAAAGAAAACATTTATGCAACTTGCAAGATAAAAATACTTCCATTTGAGATGAAGAAATATACCCACTGATTAAGAACACAAAATGTTCTATTTTATTCTTCGTTGAATTACACTTGACTTTTTCATGGAAACAGTAAATTTCCATCGCAACTCTCGGTAAATCTCAACAAATCCTAATCCAGTCGTTCGTATTTTATACTAAATTGGTAAGTGTTCTTCATTAGTTCATTTGAACAATGAATTCTACGCTTGTAACTCAAACGAGAAAAAACAAAGAAAATGTAGACAAATATTTTCAGTGATTTACTTTTCAAACCTTTACAATCACATTTACATTCAATCTCCTGCTATGTCTAATAACGTAGTTTCTGACTATGCAATGTAGCACCTCCCTCCTACAATATGTCACAGTTCGTGATACGTACTCACTTGTTCGTTGACCAATGTTCAGGACGACCATTGACCAGCCAACTCATAATATCGCATTCAGTCAATGGTTTTTCGCCCAGTGTGATACAAACATGACACTGTTCACTGATTGGATAATCTTTTTGAGGAAAACACACTGATGCCAACAATCGAAGACAGTATCACTTGACTTCAAAATGTGCAAGCGCCTATCGATCAGAAGGGGTTGGAAATGCTGAATCAGACAGGTGCAACTCAGAACTCCGTAAGCGAAACACCTGATATTTCAAGAAAAGATGATTACAATGTTGTATCCCATCGAACCACTATCGGATATTTTGTAAACGCAGGAGCACCTCAAGAAAGGAGTCACCTGAAAATAACAAACAACAGAACAAAACAACAGAAATAACAGGTAGTGAATGAGGCAACCTTGGCTTGGGTTACTGCTATGAGGGGAAAGCACAGCGAGTTTCCCATAGTGAAGACAGTCATTCGTAATAAGGTAATCCCAGCTAGTACAAAGAATGCATCATCGTGACTTTAAGACTTCTAAAAGTTTGTTTCTCTCTTTGTCGGAGACAAGCAACTCATTTGCCTCCGGACTGTTTTTTGATGTTACAGCCAGTGGATCCGGGTGTGATTTGGTCTTTCAGATGTTCGTTTGGGAAAAATCTACTAGCATATGTTTTGTCTTAGATTGAATTTGGTTGATTTGGAAGCGAATGTACCGGAAGTTATCACAATTAGAGAAGTACAGCAGTTACTGGATCAATTGAAGCTGTTTGCCCTGGCCAACGCTCGGATTTCGGGTCGATCACTGGAGCGTACGATTGAATCAAACAGTGCATCTGTTGAGTGCTAAAGGACATCCAGATTGAGACAAACGAGAAGATAGTTTAACATCTGTTCACTCTCATCAAGCCAGCTCATTCATCTTCAATTAAACATGGTAGGAGAGTGGTGACACGCGCAACAAGCTCGTAGTTCATACCCTCAAGAGTTGTAATGGAAATAGTCTTAAACGAATCTATTAGGGATGTTTGGTTGGTACCGCAATACAGATGACAGGCAAAGTTTACTCGTTTGCACAGCGTATTTTATCAGTCAAGCAAAACATAAGACCAATTCCGTGGATCAGTCTTCTCCGTGAAATGGTTTTTTTTGAACGAGGTAAACCGCATGAATTTAAAAAAAGTTCACCTCTTTTTGCTCCACTTCTCATCGGCGCAAACAATACGTTCTGTCTTTGTTTTCTTGTTTACGTTTTACACGCATGCATAAGCCTTCGCTTAGACTATAATGGTACCGCCCATCAATTTGATTTTATAAAAATAACGGAATAATTTATCATTAAAACCATACTTACTTACAACTGACGTTTTCAAATTTCAAGGCCGGTGTTTCTAATAAATCGCAGAGATGAATAATCTTCCTTCAATTACTCCATTAAGAATTTTAGATCCAATCAACATTTCAAAATATATAGCGAAAAATATCACTGAATACTTCAACACAAGATACTTATCCTCAAATTCATATAACTTTAAAAACCCTTGTTCGCGTCTAACTACGTGCATTCCTCACTTTAGGAGTGAATTAAATTTCGGCTACAACTTCCTAGTTTGTTGAAAAAGCACGTGTAGGAAATAAACACGGCTCTTCGAACCGGGTCGACCAAGAGTGGAACTGATGGTTCAAAGAAGATTCCAGTGGCAACGAGTAGTTGAAAAATAATAGGAAATTTCTTGTGTCTACAAACATTAAGTTTGGCTCAGATAAAAATGTAACGTTGCCGTTTCTGTCTATGTGATAAATGGACACTAAATAATCCACCTTATTCGACACAAGGTCTCAAACGTGTTCACACCCGTTCCCTTTAATTCACTCTTTCTAGCGTGGTCAATTTTTAAACACATTATTAGAAAAATTGAAAGAATTATCAGTGACCGATTTCCCTAATTTCGCGAACACGCCGGTAACGGGTAGTGAGTTTATTGATCTTTGAGGGAAAAAGAAACAAGTTTGAATGGCGTCGAATCATTTATTAGAAAATAAACATGGATTGTCATTTAGTCACTTGATGACGAAATTTCGTTCATCAGGGGCTAAAGCAAGTGTTCAAAGCACCATCCATCACTCGTAACACGTTTGTCTATTCGCTTTATTAGATCCATGTGATCCTTCCTGGCTTCCTCAAAAAGGATGTTTTGCGATTCTCTGGTGATATTTATTTTCAGTCGTTCCCTTAAGAAAGCAAAAAGATGTGTGTTTTCTCTGAACCCATCTGGTAGACACAAGAAATTTCATATTATTTTTCCACTACTCCGTTGTCAGTGGAATCTCCTTTAAATTATCAGTTCCACTCTTGATCGATCCGATTGGAAGAAAACGCTCTTTTCATTGATTTTGCAGTTGAATCGATCTACCTTTCACTTTGTCAGGTATAGGACTTCTGAATTCTTCTCGTGTTTCCCGAACACTCAAACCCGAAGCGTTCAGCCCAAAGAAATGTGTTTTGTCGTCGTGTGTAAATCCCAACTTGCAAGGACGGGACAACTGCTTCTCAGGAGCGGCTGAAGGTCAACACAAAACGGCCGACTTTTCCCACCACAAACACAAACAATTCGATAGGGTGTGTGAGTTGTGATCACCCGTTACCATTTGGCACAGTCTCGGCGGATATAAGTGCAACCGGACCGTAGCAAAAAATTCTACTCAACGGTGTGTTTTCGTCCTAGGGAATTACCTGGTAGAAGTGCCAACACATAGTTTACTCGCATTCATCTGAGTTTATCAAAGGCATACCTTGAGGGAATTTACTGCGTGATTAAATAGAGCACAAAGACTCATAAACGTTAAAATGTTCCAAAACGTCCACATCCGGATCTGATCAACCTCTCTCCTGTTCCATCTCCGTTGCTCTTTATGCTCATTGTTGTCCCGAAAAATTGTACCCAGCTCGTTGCTTGGACAGAACCACCTAAGTCAGATATCGACAAGCATTTAAACGACGGAATATCTTTGTGGGGTATTTTTCACTCCACCGACAGTATTTCAGTATTTCTTGGTTGGATCATGCGGTAACGATAAAGCTTTTGAGTCCATTCTGCTGCAAAACGTTGTGACCATATATTAATTTCTTATATTGGTATTATTATATATATTATACATGTATATCACTTGTCGGAGTCCAAGTCTTGTACCAAACAAATTACTGCCAAATAACTTTTAGAAAAAATTAGCTCACTAGTTTCTCGGGTTTGGAATACTGCCAAATCTTCCATGACTAATTAGGTCAATTTTCCATAAGTCCGTAAGGCAGCGGAGTAGTGTGTGTGTGTGTGTGTGTGTGTGTGTGTGTGAGTGCGAACACCGCTTTCCATTGAAGGCCAATGTCCAATCAATCGGGTCGTGCTCCCTTTGCACGAGGTCAGACGCCTAAGATTTCCAATACACCTCCATAGCCAAAGGAGTCGGTGACCACAGACAAAACCTGGAAGATTTGGGCATGGTTTATACACCTCTTTTGGGTGGGATTGTAACCCTGGATCTTATTCCACCCCACCCCCACCCCCACCCCCTCANCCCCTCATCCCCCAGGTGATCTGACAATGGTTTATCGACCTGAATATGGTCGAGGGATATTGCCTTTCTGCTCCCTCACTGTGATCTGCTGTCTCGGGTCCTATTTTACAACTCTTATGAGCCCACCTGTTTGAAATTCAATAAAAGTTCCCTGGCATCGAGCAGAACAAATGTATATAACAAGTATGACAAAAAACAATAGGCAAATACACAAATATTATATTTACACTCAGTCGGAAAGTATTTGCCTTTCCCTTTCTGCTTGGTAGGTACAGTGAGTCTGAAAAGAGACAGATATATAGTAAGTACCTAGATATTCGTTTACAGGAAAAGATCAATAGCCAGTGACGTATTTCTACATACATTCTGTATAGAAGAGTCTTGTAAGTCAGAGTTGATAATGGAAATATGGGTGAGTGGAGCGCATTGTGGTGGTTGAATGAACAACGCATCAACCGAGTAATTATCTTACAATTTCATATTTTTCACAAAAAACCTGAAGTGGTTATATAAAAAAATTGGTTTTGTCTGTACAATATGCGCCAGTTAATGACTTATCTAACTGTTTGCCCTTATGGTGGTTCTACTATCAGGGCGCCCAACACCTGACATGTTACGTTCATTTTTAGTTACCTTGGCAACAAAAGTGAATTTGAACCTAATATGCTCGATCAAAGAATAGCGTTTCAATTAGATCACAGAGATAATTTTAATTTATCGTCTAAATTGGACGGTGGATCTCAAAATGATAAAATGGGTAAGACAAATGGCCCACTGGAGTAATGAATTCGCCATCCGGCATGTACAGAAGCCTCCAAACAGTAACGATTCACTGTACCACGTCTAAGCGAGCTATCAGAAGTTTATAAAACAGGGGTGTCATTTCGACCTAATGGCACAGGGGATGATAAATCCTCTGGAAGCTAAGGCCGTATACTTCAAATATGCAATCACAAAGGAGGAACAAATTTTTTTCTTGGATGCATTCGGTCTTGTTTTCCGATGCATGTTAGATGCAACCGAAATCCCTTGAAAGTATCAGTTATTTTAGTGCTACTCAACCAATAGCTTTAGGCTTATTCACGCTTAGCTCAGAATAAGAGGGCTTTGTGAATGAACCCATGACGAAGCTAGGGCACATAATACAAAATGCAGTCCGCAGTGTCACTAAACATTTTCGTCGAGGAATCATCACTGATCATATATGATCCCTGATTCAGTGATTCAATGTCCCTTTATGCAGCCTTATGCAGCCAGACTCCCAATCAAAATTTTTTGACGCTCCCGGTATCGTACATGTTCGCATACTTGATCTGCGCACTTTCATAGACTCGCTTCTACATACCAGATGGAGCAAACCTTTAATGGAGATTTCATTTTACTCATTCAGGAGTTTTCACCACACACCTGTTTGGCTACTTTCCAGACTTTTGAATGCTGAGTTAGTAATTGTTTGATATCATTGGTTTTCCAGTTTGTCAGTTACTGTAATTTCGATAACGACTCTAATGACGCTGCGTGGAACACAGAGATACAATGCCACCATTTATTGCTCCCGGAACTTGCATATTTACTGACATGTGTTTTCCTCAAATTGACTGAAGATAGCATCATCCAGAAAGTAAGATTAACATAGTTGGAAGCGGTTTTTCGATCTAGGTCAGGCAGTACAAAATATGTGTTTTTAGAGAACGAAACATTACCCTAGAACCACAGTTTCCAGTTATTACTAACATATTTGAACTAGGTTTAGATGTAGTGAACGGAAGAAAGATAATTGGTAAAATATTATCCCAGTTCTAGTATCGCGTAGCACATGTTCCCGCTAGTGTTATCCGCGTTTTATGCACACACACAAGCACAAATATATATATATATATGTCCCTTTTGCAGATTCGATCACGCATTAGTTCACTTTATACTGGGGTATTATTACTTCATCTACCTCGTCTATGTTATACAACGCTACAGTTCGAGCAGGAGGTTTCAGATTGTTCAACCGGATTACCCACGTTCTCAGATATTGTCTCAATTCAGCGGCGCGTGCAGCTTCGATTTGGACAGAACTCGACCGGATACTTGAATCAGTGCCCAACAATTTGGCTTGGATTTTCCTGTGAAATGGTTTAGTCCATTCCGGGTAATTTGAGTCCATGTGTCCAGTATTCAAACCGTAAGCCCAACGATCCGTGGAAGAACCTATGTGGACCGTCATCATCCACAACATTCGGAGGTATAACTACTTAGGTTATCAACATGCCACGAAAAGAACCCAAGCCCGGGGGTTCATTAGGTTTACACCCATTAGGTTACACACATTAGGTTTATACCCCTAAAGGAATCCCTCACTTTGCAGTAATGATCCACTTCAGATGTGGATTTCAACCGGATGGTAACAAAGCGCTTCAATTTTACTGCAAGCTTATACTTGTGGGATTTCAACATAACCATGCACAGGTATAAGCAGAGAGAGATTGGATACCCTGGTAACTGAGCCCAAACAAAACAGTTGTTGACTTTTAACAGCAATGGTGTATGTTCGGTGATAATGAAACGGTAAAACTGTGCACTGCCTTCTGATGGTAGAAATGAAATATTATGTTTTTTGCTCTGTAAAGATATCCGTGTAATGTAAGCAAATTCCTTAACAGGGTGGCTACAAATCATTCGGAATTGATCATGGAACAAACCATTTGAATATTTTGCTGTATACGTCGTCCTAATCAGCTCAAATAAAAATAAATTAACACGATAATACTCAAAAGTAACTAGTGACTATCAAATTTCAGTTTGAATTATTCTCGGAAGACCAACACAATGCTGTCAATGCCCTCTCCCAACACACTTTTGTAATTATTGCTTTCTTCAACCGGATTTTATTGTTGCGAAAAAAGTTCTTCTTTCCAAGTGCAATTTTGCACTATACCCTTGTCGAATTTCATGAATGGTGCTCACATTGAAAGTGGGAATCACAGATTTGTCCGTGGTTCTCGTGATTACAAGACTGGTTTTTCTGCACTCGCATGAAAAACAAAATAAACCGGATTGTTTAAATACCCTCACAAAACTGAGCTAGGTTAAACCAACTGTCTGTCAGAAAGCTCAACATGCTATTCGTTTCTTGACACATTCCAAGCGTGGTTCGCCCCATTTAACTTTTTCTTAGTAGTTTTATAAAACATAACAAGGGATGCATTTTTTCATACAGTCTGTGGTTTATATAACCTACCATTTGGGGTAATTTGTTTGTATCACGGGGGGGGGAAGGAATGCTTGTCGATCGTGATGTCCTGAATCCATTTAGTCCGTGTAGATGGACGGACAGACTGAGAGAGCGAGAGAGGATAAGTTGCAACGTTGATCAGGTGAACTCAAATCTGCATATCTAATGACGTTTTACTCGGATATATGGTAATGGATCGTGGATCCATGGATGCATGCCAACAATTCTCTTGATACAATCACCTCTAACCTGCTGCTCTTTGTTAGTCCTAATGTCCTTATATCAGCCGGCAGTGACAGCATTTTCTGATGCTTTTAACAGCATTACTGATCACATCTGACTACCATGCATAGCTATCACAGTATCGCAATTCCCCTGGAGTAATAATATCGAGATTTAGAACAGCCATGTTGTAATTGTTTATCCTGTATATATACACAATGCGTATCGAATAAATAAATAAACACATACTCGTCAGTTAACGCTAAAATCTGGCAAGGCCTACACACTGAAAGAGGTGGTAACAAGTAAATTATACTTTTGAGAAAGATGTATCATCTACCGCATGTAGAACTAGAAAACATTCAAGCACTACGTAAAAAATAGACACCGGTGATGCGGTTGCGATAACAGACGGAACAGAATGGAAAGAACGAGTGAAAATAGAGGGCAGCGCTTTGGAGACGTGTTAGCCAGAGACACAGCAGTGCGTGTAAGATTACGGAGACCGAATGAACAAAAAACCAGTGGACCTCAGAAAATAACAACCTTACACATAAAACAGTAAGAAAATATCCAGTCTGCAATAGTTAGCATTCTGTGAATCTATAAATCGATAAAGTTGAATAAAACCACATTACTAACTACCGAAGAATCTGTTTCGACTACTTTGTTTGTTTGGTTCAAAGGACCTAAAAGACAAGAATCTTCATTGCGTTTCTATTTTAAATAAAGTAATAAGAATTGAAACAATCAGTTCAGTTCAGTTTATAACACAATCGAAGAAATGGTATCCCTCGAAAAACTGTTAATCTTCGCAAGGTATTTGAAAATGGAGAGAACAGAACCCTAACAGGACGTGGTCACAGTTTTCCGAAAAAGCTTATGCTAATCTAGAAAGAAATACCAGTATGGTTAAACTGCATGATTTGCGTTCTGGAAGATTTAGATGCATCGAAACTGGTACCTATTGCAGATCGGTGCAATACTTGCATGGTGCTGTGGAGTGTGCTGCAAATAAACACGAGCGTAAATGAGGGGGGCTCACGAAGACGGAACCAGAGTGATGAACAAGTCTCTTTTGATGACACAAAAGGGGTTTGCACTGATTGACTGCAATTGTTTCGATGATCGTGAGAACTAAGGCATCATTATTAGTTTAGCACTCTGCAAATGATTTTTCCCGATCTACGAGAAGTTCAATCATCAAAAAGCTTATCAATTAAGGATCTTGCTGTTTGTGTGTGGGACCTTGTCATTAGCCAACTGCGTAACCCCAGACACAGTTACCTTGCGTTGTGCTCAATGTGGAATGTTTTCTAAACCCTGACTAGGTAATTACCTTTCTTCCCATGTC
>UZAN01045971.1:0-10039 GCA_900618425.1 Echinostoma caproni
CTTTGTCAAGCGACGACGACCTCAGAAATCATCATGCTTATGTTAACAGAGTTGCACAGATATGATTTAGGAGCTCCGGGAAATCCCCCCCTGCTCACCATGTAAATTGTCTACAGTTTTGCTTTTTAATGATTCAACAATCAAACACAATGCCGGTTACACTGATCCTCTAAGTTTCGAATCTATCTTGTGCGTGAATATAGTTGATATTCTGAATGCCTGAAGAAAAAGTGAAAAGCATATAATTATGATGAATAAAGGTCCAAACAGGCGTACAGTGCGTTTTTACTTTTTACTTCATGCTTCATTTTGTCTGCACACGACGAACTTCATTATATAATATTGCATCTATTATGAGGACTTTCATTCATAATATCTAGCAACAAAAATCAACAGGACATGTAGGGCGTTGGACAGTGATTTTAGTTATTTGCAAATGACTCTCATGAATGAATAAACTACTATCTATCAGTTAGTAGTCTTGTAGATGCGAGCTCAACCGTTTTCGCATAGGATGTCTCGTGATTCCCTTTCAGTTTGTAATTTTCATACACTTTTCAAAACCACGTTCGAACCGGAAGGTTAAAATACCTTATGCAATGTTTGAATCCCAGATACGGTCCTAGAGATCTACCTATAGAGCTGACCTAAGTCGAAAAAGGTGCAAAAATGCCTTCAAATAAATCTGCAGGCGGTAGCAAACAAGATTCCGGTGGTTCGAGTTTGAAGTTCGCTGCAATGTAATGTGCAAACGTCGTTTTTTCAAAATTACACCTCAGTATATGATGGACAACAGAATGAGTAAACGCTGTAGTCACTAGGACTTACTGTTCTAATGGAGGATTTTGTTGTTGCTGTTGTTTTCTATTTGCACGAGTTCGGGAACATTATCCATCCTGGCTGAATACTGGTGTGGTTAAAACTATTACAAGTGCCATCGTTACACACCTCGTCGAGTCCGATCACACAGTGAGTATGACTGAAGCATTTCGGCCTCGTTACCGTGATCGGGTTCTCAGATCAAAACCGAATAAAAGCAGCATCCTAGCCACGGTAGAGGCGTTTGGAATTCGTCTACATAATCCCTCCTTGTGCGCCCAAACACAATTTGTGAAGTCACTCAATCTGCCATGGCTGGCCCTCCACCTCCCAATCCCACCCCACCCCGAAATCACACAATTAACACGGATCAAGCTTAAGGTCCGATGGCAGGATCAGCCATTTCAGGTTTTGTTCTCTCATGATAACCGGCAAACTGTGTCCCGGGAATTAAAGGAGTGAATAACAATGAGGAACAATAAAGGGGCTACCAGGCATGACGTTTGACCAAAATCACAATCACATAACCCAATAGGTGGAAAACGCAATTTTATTAAATTCCGAGTGCACAACTGACTGAATTAATGAAAGACTGCTAGTGAATCTGAGGTTTGTACGATCATCGGCTTGGTTCCAATATACATGTGTCTGCACTGAGAATATCATGATTAAATGTTTTGATAGTGATGTTTAGAAGCGTCTCTCGATTGCGTGACCGTTTGACCTAAAAAGCGCATTTCATGCCATACAGAACAAATGAATCGTTTATAAAATGTCGATTCAAATAGGCATCTACTTTGTTTACGAGCACATGATGTCTCTAGAGAGGACTGTCGGATTCACCCAGTAGAACTCCGTCAAAACATACCATATCGATTTTCAATCGATAAATTAATTGAGTACCGCCATAAGGATATTGGTTGTCATGAGCAGTCGTTTGTGAAGTGTGATGAAATTATCCTGTGCGTCTAATCTGTGGGCGTGAAATAGAGGGCCATCGGAAATATCAACGCTCCACACAACTGCATTGGTTGAATACNCCCCCCCCCCCCGGTCCTTTTCGCCATCCCTGCCGCTTCAGTGATCGGGGAAAAAGACGGATCGATAAACAATGAATGAACGAACGGATAAACTGGTCGAGTAAGATCAGATTGAGATGAATACTTGCTTAAAGTCTGATTCAAGTGTAGAAAGAGATCTATCACATTTTGCACATTTAGTTCATGTAGCTAACCGATTTCGAAGTAACTATGATTATTTTCTGTGTTAAAAAAGTACATAGAAACTAGTGTTAACTTCATCTGATCTCTATTAATCATCTGCAGTGACGGTATCTCCGCTATCCACTATCACAATGAAAAGTTTTCTATTTCTCTACCGATTTGTAGGGAATTAGAGGTCCCATACTGGGACCTTTTACAAAAAGACAGAAAACGTTTGCAGCTCGTTTGCAAAGATCGATTATTATCATTGTTATAATTGATCTTTGTTACTTTAATTTGTATAGTAATCATTATTGTTCTTACCTTTATGTTTGAGCTCCTGTTCTTCGTCTTTCTTTACGTTTTGTTGTGAATATGAGTGTGGTTGAACAATTCAGTGACAACTGCTACCAACACGATTTGTGATTACATACGAAAAACTGATCGGTTCTCGCATATCGCCAACAGCTTATGGACCAACAATCGAGAAATCACAAAAGATGTCTCCCTGGACCATTTCAGTTAAACAGTAGTAAACCAAAAAATGCAGGGGAGGAATAATGTTTGTTAGAATTCCGGTTGTCAAAACACGCGCGAAATAGTGTCAGTGAATTTAAGCTGCTTTTGAGTTTACACATTGAGAATGACAGCGTTTTGTGCTGTCCGATTCTGCCTATTAGTAGAATACAGATGCATACAATTTCGTCACTGTGCCATGTTTCTGTGCGTCAGGACAGTGGTTGCTATTTACCCGGTCATTGCATTGTTGACACTAATGTAACGTTGAAATGAAGATTTTTGAGATGCATATCACTGATGTAGTTGATGTACTGCAATGCGACAACAATTCACGACTAATGGTTGTGAATTTCGTCAAATACATTCGAACATCAAATCAAAATGCAACATCCTGAGAAAATCTGCGCCCTGGTTTCCTACTGATTCCTATTGATATCTCCACATTCAGTGCTCGATTTGTTCCATTCATATTGTATCTGCAATTTCCTGACATAAATAGCTCACGTTAAAAACGAACTCATTCCTAGTGCCAATAAGCGACTAGATGATCCTGCATCATCCAATGATTTGTTAACTCGTGAATTCCCAAAATGGACAAAGCTCTTTGCGTTTTCACCGAAGAATGTTCTTCTATTTGGAATTAACGACTTAAAATAAATTAATAAAACAGCAAAAACTGAACCCTCGAAAACTGTTGCAACCTGTTCATGTATCACCAGTTGTGTGAATCCATCGACTAAGATGGAAGAAAGGTACCCAAAATGAGGCTAAATAATTGAACATCTATTTTCCCGGATGTTCTCGGCCCAGTGAACACGAACCTATTTTCAGATGCCTTACAGCACGTGTGTCTGAATGGATGCCTTATTGTATCGACAATCACGTACATTGCGTGGAGAGGAAAAACACCACATGTGAGATTTGTGCGTACATTGATCGAACCAGCGAGCGAAATTCGGCAGGTATTCCAAATAAGGGATGGTTCGACCGTACTCGCGCAACGATCAAACGGCACATCCAGTGAGGGTACTTGAGAACTAAGAACTCGTGGTGCCTTTTTAACTTGTATCTGATTTTTATTGAGCACACAGACTGTTGTATCCTCACACCCGATTCCATACATCTGAGACAGTACAATCTCGTGATCTGATCACGCTCGATCTTCCAAACGTGCCAACGGGGGAACTAGATGTATGCGAACAATGTGTGCATTAGGAAACCACAATTTACAGTTGAGTTAGGGATTATTGAGTAAAATAAGTGGGGAGGAAATCAATGAATGTGTCCGTTCTGCTTGCAAATGGGCTTGTGAATGATGGGTTCAATCATTATCCATATAAACATTCTATTTGCACTTACCTATATATATGCACATATATATAACAAGCAGTACATGTAGTACTATACAACATTTCGCAGAATCGCACTGTAGATTTTGGGGTCCTTACTGAAAGCCAGGTAGCCATATGGGCTAATCCTTTGCAAATTCATTCTCATACTTGTATTTCTGATTCAGTGGAGGCTGTACAGAGCCTCTTCGTCTTTCAATTGGACCATTTATTAATCTGTACATGACGAAATTCACAATAATATTTAAAACATACTCCATTAATCTCAGGTTAAGTGTGATCATTTTGGCAATCCTTTCAACCCAATCATAAATTTGGAGAGCGCTCCTGAGATGTATTGAACGTGCAAAGATGGTTTGTGTATATTGTATATAAGCAAAATAACAAATGGTCTGATCAGCTTCCTGGTGTATAAGTGCGTAATATGCTTACGTTCTGTCGTAGTGTTTTTTTTCAATAATACACCTTCTGCAATATTACATCCATCCATGAATGCAAACCTAAAAACCAGAAATATAGTGGTCAGTTATGCAAATGCAAATTGAAACCGCTCTACTCGTAAACTAAACTTTTAAATTATTATTTTTTGCCTCAGTGCACATGTGTTTATGGTGGTGGGAGGGGTCTTAGCTCCTTTGATGCCCGACTTTTATCAAAATTAGTCTGAACAACTCCCCTTACATTTAATGAAATATTTAGCACTTGTCTGCACTAAACCACACTGATCCCCTCTCCCCAGTGTTCTTTCCTGGTTTATTACAGCGGGATATCTGTGCAGAAATGTTCTGCCGTGTGCACTCGTTTCACTTCTCTGTATTTCTTCACTGTGGTGAATTGCGCGACAGTTAACCAATGCAATATCTGCACCAATCTCCAATAAACCAGGTTATTTTACATGTTGTCAACACAAATCAAGTAGTCACTAATCCCTGCTGAAGAGTTCAAAGCATTGTACAGGTGTTTCATTCATCCTTGCTATCGAGTATGGATATTGTAACAGGGAATATATGTATATGAGAAAGCCTAACCAGGAGAAGTTAGTCCAATATCAATAGCATCCTATAATCGTTTTTGTGCCGTAGTTAGATTGAACAGCTGACATGCAAACCGTGGTACAGTTCACAACGCAAACCCTGATATTTACGGTTTAGTTCGATTCGGTTGTCTTTACAATCAATGACCATGCACCTTCGTGCGGCAGTTTTGGTTGCCCGTTTGAATGCATGAACAGAGGGAAGATTAGAATGTTGATAGCAGGGCCAAAACTGCACAAAAGCCACCGCTTCCAACACTCAATGTCTCTAACGCTCGGTTATGCTACCTCGTGGTCCCCATCCGGGAAGCATAAAGTGACCTATATGACAGTTTCCTGGTCCGGGTTCTGATACCCTCAATTCAGGTGTTAGTTTGATCGCTCACAACTTCTTTCCATTCGTTACATATCTTGGCTAATACCGGATGCCGTGGAACTCTATTGGATGGCATGGATAACACAGGTCCGAACCAATGTAATCTATAAAGGTCAACCACTCACACCAGAGGGTAGCCACGATGACCTAAAACTATCTTCGCTCAACCTCAGCAGCACACTGAATGGACAGGAGCTCTCGAACCCGAGAATCCGCCAATTGTTATCACCCTACCGAATTAGTGTGTCTCACTAGGCGTTGTTGCAGTCATACGAACAAAGTGCATGAAGCCAGCATGAATATCGGTTACCAAACCGCACAATTTCTCGTTTCGAAAATGCTTGTGGTTCTCAGGTAGGTTTAGACTACAAAACCGTGAACGTACTGTAGCTCTACCAAACACCTTTCTGTATAGTAGTTCTGGCCTGCTTGTAATTTGTTATTCGATGGAATACGTTTTTGTTGGATTCATTTATAGATTTCCTAGGCACCACATCTTCCGAATTACTTTCAACTACATTATTTTGTGTAGTTCACATTAAATAACCACAACAGATTAGTTAAACTTATTTGAAACACAAAGCTTCATATACACTGAAGGTGATGATCATTGAAAACATTAGCGGGTAGTAACGTCACCAAATTATCACCCCGGTGATGTGTGTTCGAATTATAGCACCACCGCCTGACTTACCCCATTGTGTGTTGAACGGCAATTTGATTGGCCGCTTTCCCTTTCCTGAAAATTGTATCTCTGTATAATCAATAAAAGGAGGTAAAAAGAAAGAAATGAAAAAAGACTGGATCGTCTGTCACTGATACTGGTGAAGTTTATGAATACATATTTATCGCGATAACTGAGACCACTGAAAGTCACACACTTGTTGCTGACATCATGTCACTCGTATGCCATCTCCGCTTGACCAACCCAATTGCCGAAAAACAATTGATTTCGTTCCTGATTCCACGTAATTCGGTCCCCGGTTTCTTAGCTGCGTGTGATTCTGATTAGGCCCTGTATGCTTCGTTCATCTGCTTCTTAAACATGTAGATTCTGAGAGGCTTTTAAACAGCTGTTTTATCTTTCAGGCATTCATCTACAGCGGTAATACACTGGTGAGAGTAATGGGGTTTTAGTTTTTTGAACCTCTATTATTATCCTCAGACTTATGAGGTATTGACCTCTCTAAAACGGAGTCCACATTGACTGAAGATACGTAACGGTAAGCGTTCAATTTTTTGTGATACCAGTTTTTGCTTATTTAGGGGTTTGTAAATGAAAAATAATATACCGTTTATGTTACATTTTATATTTTTACCTACGGAAGTCGCGCATTAAAGATTGCCCCTGTAGTACCGTCATGCGGCATTACATTCGTCGGTAATCGGGTTATAAAACTACACCACGATAGACGGCGGTAAGAATTGTCGTATCATACTTAGCATTGTAAGTATCTAAAATATGGAGAAAAATAAATCTGATGGACAGGAAAGGCCTTGTAAATTCACCAGCACAGAGCATAATTGAATGTGCACACAGAGCAAATGAGTTGAAAGAATTTGCGAAACAGTTCCACATTAAAATCAAAACATGTCGTGCTACTGCAGCCACAGATCTCGAAATAACACTCTAACCTGATTCTAACAGAGCAACGAAGAGTTCATGAACATTCGTGTGATGTGATGTTGTCTATGAGAACCCTACAACCACATCAATGCAACTAAAGGAGAGAATGCAGAAAGACTTCCCGGGCACTTCAGTAAGGGTTCAGTTGATTGGTTGCTGGATAGACACTACTATTCGGTTAAAAAGCGGACTGTCCTGCTAGTGATACGAAATACAGAAACGATCAAAGTAAAACCGGCGAAATATGCCGACTGGTTAAATCAATTGGGTGACATAACACGGAGGCTGCATATTGACGATACCATACGTTGCTGTCGCAGCTATGGACACCCCAAAGTGAACTTTGAAGCCCTTCGAAGCCTTCCATCCAACAACGAACCCAACTGGAACATAATGGCGTGTTCATCTATCGCTGGTATCTTTAAATCTGAGTGTAATANAATACAAAGAATAATTTGCATGTTTCCAGTGAGTTCCACCAAGCTAATCCACGTTGATCTTACTATGCAACCGGGTGTTCCACTTGTTTCTATCTTCGACAACTCACCCGTTAATCGGAGGACTTTGGGTGCGCAGTCGCCTGCCAACCACTGAATTTTATTTCTTCCCTTATATATCCCTATCTCAATCTTTTACCGTTCGAGTTGCATTTTGTAACCCACCCCCTTCTGCGGGATGGTCGAACCGTCTCCAGTGGGATTGATAGGGAACCAAGGAACCGTTTGCTTAGAGTTGATGATTTTTATTCCAAAACTTTACACAAAACATCCCAAATGCTATTTCGGTTATAACACACGCACGTATGACCGAGTGCGACGAATTTTGAGCCACAGGCTACTGCCCAACACTGAGCCCTTCACGAAAGAAGAAGACGTTTGAAGGCTACGTGTGCTGTTCATCGTTCAGCAGACATTACCCCTGATATTGACCTTGAGAGATCATTTTAGAACGAACATTTGTTTGGTCATCTGATAACTACTGAGTCCCATTGAACCTAAATTGCTTACCCTTAAATGCAGTTTTCCTTTTACACATCAACTTGGATATAGTAGCAGCCAGAGCGGTGGATGTATTCTATGACCATATGATTGTTAACTGTGATCAGTGAAAGAATACGGGGCTGAGCTGAAATATGCACGAAAATAGGAGTAACCATAGAAACATCACTCGGACTACGCATTTTCGGTTGCTTTTCAGGTATCACAATATTATTTTGAACGCTTTATCAAAAGTGAGACTGTGCATCTTTGATACGTGTAGAAATTGATCACAGAACAAACAACAAGTAAACAGAAACAACCCCTGAAAGCATTGATTGATATTAGCCGTGGGTCAAAAAGTCGGAACACGTATGACCAACAGAGAATTTATCAATATGATCAGCGGACCGCAGTTCTCTGTTTGACCGTGACAAAGAGGCACGGAAATCACAACAAGAAAAAATAGAATTCACCTCCATTCTGGTAGAAAACGAAAACAAAAATGGATGAGACGATGATCACGGCAACGCGCAATTAGTTGGATACGATCTGATATGTGAAATGTGACCTTTGATCTTGAATCATCTCTTATTTGGTTGAACAATGTGCTTTGCTCTTCCACTGCTCCGATTTCGGTGATGATTAAGGGAAAGGTAGGGTGCGGTACGGATGCAAAATGTACTGGCCCCGTGTTGGAATCAACAACGAAAGTATGACCGGACACATTGGTCTTTTGAACCATTTAAATGATGCACTTTCATCATGTGGCAGCTGTGTAATAGCTTGCCAAAGGAAAACCAATTTCAGGGATGTAGTTTTACACTGTATCAGTGAGAATCATTTGTACACTGTGTTCCGCATTTAAACTGCGAGCGTTCGCGTTATGCACAAGCCCTGTGGACNGTGGACTTGCGGAGATGTTTATCTGCATGTATTTAGTCGTGTTTTTGTGTGTGCGGGTGTACGCGTGTGATCCTAGGGTTTTGAATCCGGTTTTCCGGTTAGGTTGCTGAAAAATCCAATTCGGGAAGCAATACTGGTACCCTGTGCTACAACTCTTTTATGAGTCGGCTTTTGGGAATTCGGCTTTACAGGAGTCCGTTTTAGCTCCACGGTAAACGGAGCCTTGGATCGAGGCTCAGTACTATTGAAGAGCTTTTTGTCCGCGGTAATGGAATTCTGGTCTTTCGTGTGTTCTGAGTAGTTCTCTTTGTTGGTGCCGTCTGAATGTCTGGTTACGCCCATAATTTGTTCGGTAGAAGTATTTTTCTGCTTCGAATCCACTTGGACCGATGTTACAGCAACGAAAGTCATCGGTTTGGAAGATTGCATCGTGTCCTTGAGAACGACCGAAGCAGATATCTTTTCGGGTGCTTCCGACTTGACTGTCTCCTGCGATTTCCCGACCACCGTGGCGGTTTTACCTTTTTTATCCTTTTGCGATGATGACATTTCCATCTTTGTGGATTCAAAATCACCTGACTTCTTCTTTTTCCTTTTCTCCGGCGTTGGAGACCTCATATGTTCCTGGTTCACGGATGCAGATGATTTCGCTATACTGGGTGTATTGCCTGTGGCAGTTTTGGATGCATTGCTACCGGACGGATTCCAACCTAGTTTGCTCAAAATAGAAGGTCGCCTACTTGTGTTTGGTGGACTGGGTGACGCAGGACTGCTTGAACTGTCCTCTGAACCCAAACTATCTGAGTGAAGTAAACGCTTTGTTGTTAGTCGACCAAATAGACTCCGATTCATTGACTTCAACGATTTACGTCGGCTCTTGGTCTTAGGGGACTGTGTAACCGGAGATTCGACCGGTGTGGGTTGCGGTTGAATGATTATTTTATTATCAGGTGCACGCGAACTGTCAATCAGTGTGTTCGACGGCTGAATCCCGGACAATTCTTGTTCTGGTAGACATGGGTGGTGAAGAACGACTCCCATGCGTTGCAATGCGATAATAGCGTTGACAGCTTTCTGAAATTAATAGAAGAATGAAGAAATAATGAATCTTGTTTTTCCAACAAAATACCGTGCTGTGAATAAAGGTACTTATAAAACATTTATTGGCAGAAAGCGGAAATGCACTGGACTACAGTTTTGGAGCAGGCAAAGAACACTTCATGAGAACCAA